>CM075866.1:40465783-40538283 GCA_038021265.1 Cyprinella venusta | reverse complement strand
ATATTAGCACCTAAAAGGTATATATTTGCACCTAAAACGTACATATTAGTACTTAAAATGTACAAATTAGTACATAAAATGGACAAGTGTACCTTTGACAGCTTTTGTATACTTGTGATCCTGTGAGTGTGTGTTGTAATTTTGATAATTTTGGCATATAGTGGCATAACCACCAAATTTGAGATGCTGTGATGTGATTGGTCCACAGTTCACAATCTAAAAAATGCTGTTTTAACCTAATTTTTGGGTCAAATATGGACAAACCCAGCCGTAACCTTTTTTTAATTACATTTTTAAACCAACGTTTGGGTTTGTCCATATTTGACCCAAAATTGGGTTAAAACAACCCAGCATTTTTTTTTACAGCGCAATCAGTTTTTGTTGCACATCGAGGGATTTATTCAGTAAATGTGTTTCCATTGAAGTTTACGCTCATGTCTTCTTATCAGAGAAAACACACGTATGTAAAGCTTTTTTCATTGCACACTGGCATTTCCATGCAGCAGTTTTTTAAAATTCATATCCTAAAATGCACATAAAAATAGGTGGATGGAAACATACCGAATGTCACTTAATTTTATTTCACCATCCAAATCATTGCAAATATAATGTGAATATTAAACATTTGATCCTATGTCTTTCTCTGAATTATAATATGGCAAAAAGCCTGAAGGGGAAGGAGTCTAAACGCAGCTGAACATGTTATGAGTCATGTGACGAGCGCTTTTACACACTACATCGACCTTCATATGGATTATGTAATTCAATAAAGATGTTTGGCCAACAGCACATCAGAAATCCCCTGACGAAAAGCGAAGGGTTCTGAGTGAGATGACAGGTGGACCTGAAATCATCTCAGGAGAGGAAGAAACACTATAGGGACACGCTGTCGGAAAATAATAAACCATGAACTATATTATATACATGTAAAATGGGTTAACAAGTTGCCAAATCGAACTCAAATATCTCTTTCTTTCATTTCCGTTGCCATGCTAACGATCCGCCTCGACACAAGCTGGTTCACATAATCATATCTTAACATTACATTTCATGCTTTTTATTTAGAGTGAGTCTATTAAAAAGAAGTGATGCACAATTACACAATTGAAAGACTTTCTTTACCTGAGTCGATGGCGATGCTATAGGGCAGTTTGGGTCTGTTGTCTTCACACGTCATGATTCATTGATCACTGCAGATCCTCTTCAGCCTGAAGCTCTTTACTGACAGATACGCCAGACACTTTAGCATTCATGCTCCATTGTACAAATGATTCATATGACCAATGACACTATAAATTAAAATCAGTTGGTGTTGATTTTTAGTATGACATTTCCTTGGTTTGATGCTCCAGAGGTCAAAGGTCAGATGTCAGCACTCCAGAGCCAAATAGGAAGTGACTTGAAGATATTTGCACCTAAAATGTACATATTAGCACCAAAAAATGTACATATTAGTACTTAAAATGTCCATATTAGCACCAAAAATGTACATATTGAAACTTAAAATGTATATATTAGCACCTAAAATGTACATATTAGCACCTGAAATGTAATATTAGCACCTAAAATGTTCATATTAGCACCTAAAATGTACATATTAACACTTAAAATGTTCATATTAGCACCTAAAATGTATATATTAGCACCTAAAATGTACATATTGTACATATTAGTACCTAAAATGTTCATATTAGCACCTGAAATGTAATATTAGCACCTAAGATGTAAATATTAGTACCTAAAATGTACATATTAGTACTTAAAATGTACATATTAGCACCAAAAAATTACATATTAGCACCTAAAATGTACATATTTGCACCTAAAATGTATATATTAGCATCTAAAATGTACATATTGTACATATTAGTACCTAAAATGTTCATATTAGCACCTGAAATGTACATATTAGTACTTAAAATGTACATATTAGCACCAAAAATTTACATATTAACACCTAAAATGTGTATATTTGCACCTAAAATGTGTATATTTGCACCTAAAATGTACTTATTAGCACCTAAAATGTACATATTAGTACTTAAAATGTACATATTAGTACCAAAAATGTACACATTAGCACCTAAAATGTACATATTAGCACCTAAAATGTACAAATTAGTACTTGAAATGGACAAAAGTGTACCTTTGACAGCTTCCGTATGCCTTTTTCTGAGAGTGTATATATATATGCGATGCTGTGATCCTGTGAGTGTGTGTTTGTGCTGATGTAATATGGTCTTTGGCCGTTTGCTGACATATCTACAGCATTACTGATGGTCTCATCACAAAGCAGCCCTGCTCGGTGAAACATTACCTCTATTTGTGCCGAGACACCTAGAGAAGACTTTGGCGAAGTTGAAGTCATCCTTCCATTCAGACAGTTTTGCTTCCTGCAGTATTTGTGCTGGATGACAACCTAGATAACATATATTAGCAGGGAGAAGAGCTCAGAGCTGTTTCTGTGGAAGGTTATCATCAAACACCATTTGTTGAGATACGCCACTGTACTGATAACGGCGAGTGAGCAATCGCTTCTAGAAGTTTCTCAAAAAAAGGTCTCAGGAGGCCAACACTTTCCCAAATCCTCAAAGAAGAGTTTTGCTGAGAGATTATAATGGAAGATTTGTGATCAAATGTCCACAGTTTGAAAACATTTTCTAGAAATAAAGCCATTTAATTTAAAAATATATATATATACATGCAATTGAATATGTAATTTAATTCTATTGCATTTATTAAAGTGTTGTTATATAGCCGGTTCTTGAGTGTAAAAGGTCTGCAAAGTTTTAAAGATCAGCATCTAACTATCGTCTGTAATTCCAGTCAACAAATGTAACAAATTTGCATAATTCCCTTGTATGGTATTGATTGGCTGTCTGCGAACAACATCCTCTTTGCCCCGCCCTCAAACACTGAAGCTGGTTCACTCTCAGAAAAAAGATACAAAAGCTGCACTGGGGCTGTACCTTTTTAAAAAGTAAACTTTTGTCCATTTCAAGTGTTAATATGTACATTTTCAGTGTTAATATGTACATTTCAGGACCTAATATGTCCATTTTAGGTCCTAATATGTACATTTTAGGTGGTAATATGTACATTTTAGCTGCTAATATGTCCATTTCATGTGCTAATGTGTCCATTTTAGGTGGTAATATGTACATTTTAGGTGTTTATATGTCCATTTCATGAGCTAATATGTCCATTTTAGGTGGTAATATGTATATTTTAGGTACTAATATGTGCATTTTAAGTGTTAATATGTACATTTTAGATGCTAATTTGTCCATTTCATGTGGTAATATGTCCATTTTAGGTCGCAATGTGTCTATTTTAGGTGGTAATATGAACATTTTAGGTCCAAATATTTTCATTTTAGGTGGTAATATGTACATTTTAAGTGTTAATATGTACATTTTAGGTGCTACTATGTCCATTTTAGGTTCTAATATGTCCATTTCATGAGTTAATATGTCAATTTTAGGTGGTAATATGTACATTTTAGGTACTAATATGTACATTTTAGGTTCTAATATGTCCATTTCATGAGCTAATATGTCCATCTTAGGTCCTAATATGTACATTTTAGGTGCTAATATGTCCATTTTAGGTGCTAATATGTCCATTTTAGGTGCTAATATGTCCATCTTAGGTCCTAATATGTACATTTTAGGTGCTAATATGTACATTTTAGGTGCTAATATGTCCATTTTATGAGCTAATATGTCCATCTTAGGTCCTAATATGTACATTTTAGGTGCTAATATGTACATTTTATGTGCTAATATGTACATTTTAGGTGCTAATGTACCACTAAAGTACCAATATGCAGCCTTTGGGTACAGAAGTGTACCTTTTGAAAAGGTTCAGCCCCAGCTTTTGTACCATTTTTTTATGAGTGTTTGTCCTGTGTACATGTTGAGAAAACTGTTTTCTTCTCTGCAAAAGCGTATTCTCTTTGTAAACACTTCCAAATGATGAGGATGTGAATAGTCAGAGGTTATAACACCACAGCGATACAACAGTAGTGACACTTTATTTTACATGTTACATGTACTTTCCATAGCAATTACATGCAATAACCCTCAACAAAATCCCACCCTAACCCTACAGTAGAAGGTACATGTAATATTACTCAGTGCTTATGTAATTACACTAACAATGACACCTTAAAATAAAGTGTAACCGAACCCTTTGTTGTGTCAATTTTACTGACGATTGACATCCAATTTATTTTGGGCATGTGTCAGTAAGTGCATTTTAAAATACAAAAATCCTCTTGTTTTCCGGAGCTGAGCGTTGGCACTTGTTTTCTTTGTTCTGACCACAGTTCATGATTCATTTAACGCTCTCAGTTTGGCTATTTCATCTTTAGCCCGTAGCGGTAATACTCAGTGATGTGATGTCTACACTGAGAGACTTTATAATTTATGCTCCATTGTGCAAATGTTTCATCCAGACAATGAGGGCATATATCAATTGGTATTCATCTTAGGTCTAAGCTGCACAAATGTTGGTCTGATGCTAATATCATCGCTCCGAGATAAATAGGCACTCGAGCGGGCGAGTCACATTCCCCTTCACCGCTCGCTCGCCACCCAAAATATTCAGCTTTCCTGAACAGACATTAAAATCAAATCTTATCATTGAGTGAGAGGCCAGAGATCAAAGCGCATGAAAATCATATTGAGACTGAACATTAGGAACATTAAGAGCCCAAATAAACCAGGGCTGATGTGAAGGTGCGATATGCAATTATTTTCCCCCTCAAAAAGTAATTTTACATCAAATGAACTGATAAAAATATGTTTAAAGGAAAAGTTCACCCCAGAATAAAAGCTTCAAAAAGGATGCAAATGAACATTAGTCTCGACAATAACTCCAGCGCTATAACTCTTCTGAAGTCATGTAGTCAACAGTTGAACTGAACCGAATCACTTGGATTTGTGAACGAATCTTTCAGACTGAATCACTGAGTCAGTGAGTTGAACTGCAGAATCTGATCAGTCTGATTCGTTCAAAAGATCTGACGCAAAAGAATCATGTGTTCATGAATAATGTCCTAATATGTACATTTTAGGTACTAATATGTACATTTTAAGTGTTAATGTGTACATTTTGGGTGCTAATATGTCCATTTCATGTGCTAATATGTCCATTTTAGGTGGTAATGTGTCCATTTTAGGAGGTAATATGTACATTTTAGGAAGTAATATGTACATTTTAGGTTATATTATGTACATTTTAGGTGCTAATATGTCCATTTCATGAGCTAATATGAGACAGTGAGTTGAACTGCAGAATCTGATCAGTCTGATTCGTTCAAAAGATCTGACGCAAAAGAATCATGTGTTCATGAATCAGTGGTCACAACTTCGCATTGTGTATTGTCGTGTAATTTATATGCCTAAAAGTACAAAATAGCTCTTAAAATGTACACATTAACACTTAAAATGAACATATTAGCAACTAAAATGTACATATTAGTACCTGAAATGTAATATTAACTCCTAAAATGTACAGATTAGCACTTAAAATGTACATATTAACACCTAAAATGTACATATTAGCACCTGAAATGTAATTTTAGCACCTAAAATGTACATATTAACACTTAAAATGTACATATTAGCACCAATGTTCCAGACAATGAGGGCATATACTGTATCAATTGGTATTCATCTTTGGTCTATGTTGGTCCGATATCATCGCTCCAAAATAAATAGGCGAGTCATGAAAGCTTCAAAAAGAATGCAAATGAATCATAACATTAGTCTCGACAATAACTCGAGCGCTATAACTCTTCTGAACTTGAGAACTGAATCAGTCGGATTTCTGAACGAATCTTTTAGACTGAATCACTGAGTCAGTGAGTTGAACGGCAGAACCTGATTAGTCTGATTCGTTCAAAAGATCTGACTCAAAAGAATCATGTGTTCGTGAATCAGTGGTCACAACTTCGCATTGTGAATTGTCAAGTAATTTATATGCGAAAATGAGTTTTTACGTGCATATGATACGCAGTTTTTCGCGTGCATTTGATTTGCGTGTAATACACACGCACCGCACACCACTAATTCTACCCAAACATATAACACACACCCCCCCACACCAATGCGTCATATGCACGTTAAAACTCACTTTAGCGTATAAATTATGCATGCTATAAATACGCATTTAGTGTGATCGGGTTAACTCTCATGCATCAATATTATAAATAATGACAAATCCGATGTATATGCAAATGTAGAGTATATGCTTATGACCTTTTAATAATACTTCTATTTACTTTTATTGTAATTAAAAAAGCAGCAATGCAGGATATAAAAATCTTTAAATTATTACTAACATTAGGCCTATATGTATATTATTTTGGCCATTTCTAAGTATTTAAAAGGCATCAAATCTACTGGCAATCATAATTAAAGCTAATTTTTGATTATAATTTGTTGCGAATAAACATTTTTCCGCCGTAGAGTGTGTGTTCGTGCACTGAACTCTGTTCTGCAAGGTTCAGCTCGTTTAAAGACGCCTGACAATAGGTCAAACTATGAAGATGGAGCTTCTTTAAGATTTTATATGACAACTGATGGATGGTTTCAGACAGATTCCTGCCCTCAGGATTGAGTCATCATCTTGCCAAGGTCAGGAACCATACAGCCATAACACCACAGGTTGACATATTATAAATAACAAAGCTGTATACTGTATATAGCCTGTTTTTAATGCTCCTAAAATTCAAGATATTGGGGCAAAAAAAAATGCCCCTTTATGAATTTTTACCTCATATTTTTGACATCATTTGACACGATTATCACACGAGTGCAGTTATTGTCCTGAATAGCAGGAGTGCAAATGTTATATTGATTTTATACAACAGTAAAAAACAAACAAACAAGTAATATTGTGTGATATTTTTTGTGTGACACAATATTGTCTGTATTTGCTCAGTTTTGCCATACAAAATATTACATAAGTCAGAGCAGAACACGGGTGCGCTTTGCACAGCGCTGTTTAGTTTCTGAATGAATCGTCTTTTGAATGAATCGGGTGAATCAATCGGGTGATTCAGTGACTCATTCAATAAGAGAGAAGGAATCAGACGATTGAATGAATTGAATTAATGAATGATTCAATGACTTACTCATTTAGATATTTATCGCCACCAACTGGCAGTTTTAGTTTCTTATTTAGAGTATTATTTAAATAAAGGAGTAGTTCAGTTAAAAAAAAAACAAAAAAAACTTTTGCTGATAATTTACTCACCCCCATGTCATCCAAGATGTCATGTCATTCTTTCTTCAGTCGAAAAGAAATTAAGGTTTTTGATGAAAACATTCCAGCATTTTTCTCCATATAATGGACTTCAATGGGAACCAAACGGTTCAAGGTATAAAAGACAGTTTCAGTGCAAACTACAAACTGTTCAAAGGTCTTTAAATGATTCCAGATTATGAATAAGGGTCTTATCAAGCGAAATGAACGAATCTTTTCCCGAGTCAACTCGTTCATTTCGTTTGTTGAATGAACCAAATGACACACAAAAAAAGATTCGTTCATTTTGATGAACAAGTTCAAACAGGAGAGTCACAAGAACAGAGCAAGGCGAGCATTTGAGCTTATAAAACTTTTATTAAATGAGCGATCGTTTCTCTTGATAAGACCCTTATTCATCGTCTAGAATCGTTTAAAGCCCTTTGAACAGTTTGTAGTTTGCACTGAAACTGTCTTTTGGACCTTGAACCGTTTGGTCCCCATTGAAGTCCATTATATGGAGAAAAATCCTGGAAAGTTGTCCTCAAAAACCTTAATTTCTTTTCGACTGAAGAAAGAAAGACATGGACATCTTGGATGACATGGGGGTGAGTAAATTATCAGCAGATTTTTTTTTTTAAAAAGTGAACTACTCCTTTAAAAATATGATTTCCATATCAATTAAAACAACATCAAAGTTTGTGTAATACATTCTATGTTAAATATTTATTTCTATCACTACTTTTGTAATGTCTATCTGATGCTTTTCTGATTTAATACAATAATGAATTTCTATAAAGCCTGTTTGTGTGTAGATGTGTGTGTATATATACCTGTGTGTGTATACAGTTGGTCATACTTGATATTTTATAAGCTGAATGTAGGCAAATATGAAGACTTTTTTTTATCATCCAAACATTTTTATCCAAAATGTGTTAAATTTAAGTCCGCTACCTAAAGGTTGCACTTCACAGTGTGTCTAATAATGTGGCATTTAAACTACAAATGGGAAAACAGAAAGAAAGAGAAAGCATTTTCGGGCTGAAATAACAGGATTTACCTGCGAGTGAAAAGCACCGCTGAAAACGTGCTCGTGATAATTAGTAGCCGACAAGAAAGAATTAGTGCCACATCATTTGAAGCACAACACTGAATCGGAAACAGCATGTCACTGAATTCTTCATCATTCATTAGTCTGAGTAATTGCAAACAGCTTTCAGATAACACCGACTAAACCCGAGTCACTTATCAGAGCAAATGTTTCTGCACGAGACATGAAAGCATACTGCAAATATCATCTGCGTTGTGAGAAATTCACACTGTGTGTTTAGTGCAAGGAAAGTGCGGTAGAGGCTTTAATCACGCTAAATGATTGAAAGCCTCTAACAGCGATGGTGCCTTTCTGAAGCTCAAGTCAATCAATAAGTAAAGAACAGGGAGAAGAGAAAGTATCGCTCACACACACACACACACGAGTTCTGAAGAATCTCTTACTTTGAGAGCTGAGACTGAAATAGAAACGAACAGTTGTGGGTAATTAGATGTAATTAGCTTCATTTAATTTAAAATAAAAAATATATATGTAATTTAATTCTATTGCATTTATTAAAGTGCTGTGATATAGTCAGTTCGTGAGTGTAAAAGGTCTGCAAAGTTTTAAAGATCAGTATCTAACTATCGTCTGTAATTCCAGTCAACAAATGTAACAAATTTGCATAATTCCCTTGTATGGTATTGATTGGCTGTCTGCGAACAACATCCTCTTTGCCCCGCCCTCAAACACTGAAGCTGGTTCACTCTCAGAAAAAAAGGTACAAAAGCTGCACTGTGGCTGCACCTTTTTAAAAAGTAAACTTTTGTACATTTTAGGTGCTAATATGTACATTTAAGGTGGTAATATGTATATTTTAGGTACTAATATGTACGTTTTAAGTTTTAATATGTACATTTTAGGTGCTAATATGTCCATTTTAGGTGGTAATATGTACATTTTAAGTGTTAATATGTACATTTTAGGTGCTATGTACATTTTAGGTGGTAATATGTATATTTTAGGTACTAATATGTACGTTTTAAATGTTATTATGTCCATTTTAGGTGGTAATATGCACATTTTAAGTGTTAAAATGTACATTTTAGGTGGTAATGGGAACATTTTAGGTCCTAATATGTTCATTTTAGGTGGTAATATGTACATTTTAGGTGCTAATATGTCCATTTCATGAGCTAATATGTCCATTTTAGGTGGTGATATCTACATTTTAGGTGTTAACATGTACATTTAGGTGGTAAAATCTATATTTTAGGTACTAATATGTACATTTTAAGTGTTTTAGGTGCTAATATGTACATTTTAGGTGCCAATATGTCCATTTTAAGTGTTAATATGTACATTTTAGGTACTAATATGTACATTTTAGGTTCTGATATGTACATTTTAGGAGCTAATATGTCCATTTCATGAGCTAATATGTACATTTTAGGTGGTAATATGTATATTTTAGGTACTAATATGTACATTTTAGTTGGCAGTGTGTCCATTTTAGGTGGTAATGTGAACATTTTAGGTCCTGATATGTACATTTTAGGTGTTACTATGTATATTTTATGTACTGATATGTACATTTTAGAAAGTATCGCTCTCACACACACACGAGTTCTGACGAATCTCTTACTTTGAGAGCTGATGGTTGCAGACTGAAATAGAAACGAGCAGTTGTGGGTAATTAGATGTAATTAGCTTCATTGAGAGCGCCGTCAGTCTACAGCACTGATCTCTGTGCAGTTCCACCTGTCGAGAACCTTCATATAGGGACAATCATTTAGTAATTATAGAGGTTTTTTCTCCTAATTCCCTATCAGGATCACCTAAAGACAAGATATATTTAAAGCAATGTTTACACTCAAATGTAATTGCAAGGCAGATGCCTTGTTTGCAAAGCAACATACAACAGATGTACATGTGGAGGTGCAGGGAGACATTTATACTGTGGTTGTGAATAAACATCATATTCATGAATGGTATTTGCATGATACAAGTTACTTTTAAAGGATTAGTTTTACTGATAATTTACTCCAAGATGCCCATGTCATTCTTTCTTCAGTCGAAAAGAAATTCTCTCCATATAATGGACTTCAATGGGGTCCAAACGGTTCAAGGTCCAAATGAGTTTCAGTGCAACTTCAAAGGGCTTTAAACGATTCCAGATGATGAATAAGGGTCTGATCAAGTGAAACGATCGCTCATTTAAAAAACTAAATAACAAAGTTTAAGTTTTATAAGCACAAATGCTTGCCTTGCTCTGTTCTGTGATGCGCGTTCGTGACTCTCCTGTTCGAACTCGTTCATCAAAATGAAAATCTTTTTTCGAGTCATTTGGTTCATTCAACGAATGATTCGTTTCTCTTGATAAGACCCTTATTCATCATCTGGAATCGTTGAAAGCCCTTTGAACAGTTTGTAGTTTGCACTGAAACTCTCATTTGGACCTTGAACCGTTTGGTTCCCATTGAAGTCCATTATATGGAGAAAAATCCTGGAATGTTTTCATCAAAAACCTTCATTTCTTTTCGACTGAAGAAAGAAAGACATGGACATCTCAAATGACATGGGGGTGAGTAAATTATCAGCAAAAGTTTTTTTTTTTGCTTTAGGTCAAATATGAACAAACCCAAATGTTGGGTAAAAAATGTATTAAAAAATGTAACCCAATGACTGGGTTTGTCCATGTTTGACCCAAAGTTGGGTTAAAACAACCTTGCATTTTTAGAGTGTACCGTCATATATGTTGAATTATAAATCATATCTATGCATCAATGCCAGCCTTTCCCTGTCATTGCTTGCATGCTTGCACACACACACACACACCAATCCAGCAATCTCCTCAAGCCTCCCTTCTGCTGTATGTAATGGTACCCAGGAAGCTCATTGCATTTCATAATCTCCTCTCAAGTTTGTCTGCTAGTTGAGTCATTTATCTGCTCAGTGCCGGTCTGAGCCGTTTATTCCCCGTCGGCAGGCGAGGATAGTGGAGCGACACAGCGAGAGAATCAAAGATCTCACCGGGATCAGTCGCACTAACTGAGTCTTAAGCGTTCCTGCTGCCGGCGGGACGCTGCAGGTGAGACTCCTAATCTCAGTCGAGTTCACTTTCCCCCCGAGGCTGAAAACCCTTACTAGCTTTATGTGGCTTTTTAAAGTAACTTTTCCCTCTGCGGTCGCCCTAAAGGTTGGAAGTGGAATTGTCCGTTACCGCTGTCGTAATTTAGCCTAGCGCATCCTATTGTTGCACACACACACTCCGGCTTTGGAGTGAACGATGACCGAAAATGTACATATTAGCACCTAAAATGTACATATTAACACTTAAATTTGACATATTAGCTCATGAAATGGACATATTAGCACCTAAAATGTACATATCAGCACCTAAAATGTACATATTAACACTTAAATTTGACATATTAGCACCTAAAATGTACATATCAGCACCTAAAATGTACATATTAGCACCTAAAATGTACATATTAGCTCCTAAAATGTGCATATTAGCACCTAACATGTACATATTAGCACCTAAAATGTGCATATTAGCAGCTAACATGTATATATTAACACCTAAAATGTACATATTAGCACCTAAAATGTACATATTAACACTTAAAATTTACATATTAGTACTTAAGATGTACATATTAGCACCTAAAATGGACAAAAGTTTACCTTTTGAATAGGTACGGCCCCAGAGACAGCTTTTGTACCTTTTTTTCTGAGAGTGATATGTTGCATGATTTCATGAAAGCATGTTGTATTGCGAAATGCATCAGAAACGAAGAAAAACACAATAATGACTATTGTAACGCTTGACGTAAAGCAAGTCAAATTTGTAGTTTTCTTAAGTCTCATTAGAACTACAGAAATGCAATCTTACATTATAGCAGATATACGACCGCAAAGCGAATCGAGAAGTGCCTTTCACCCTGTTACGACTTAAAGGAGTAGTTCACTTTTATAAAAAAAAATTTGTTGGTAATTTACTCGCCCACATGTCATCCGAGATGTCCATGTCTTTCTTTCTTCAGTCGAAAAGAAATTAAGGTTTTTGATGAAAACATTCCAGGATTTTTCTCCATGTAATGGACTTCAATGGGGACCAAACGGTTCAAGGTCCAAAAGACAGTTTCAGTGCAAACTACAAACTGTTCGAAGGGCTTTAAACGATTCCAGACGATGAATAAGGGTCTTATCAAGCGAAACGTTCGCTCACTTAATAAATAAATAACAAAGTTTAAGTTTTATAAGCTCAAATGCTCGCCTTGTTCTGTTTTTTGACGCACGTTCGTGACTCTCCTGTTCGAACGAAATGAACGAATAGACTCAGAAAAAGATTCGTTTTTGCATCATAAAGATGCATCATAGTTTTATTCTTCAACATGTTGTCAACTGTCACCCACAAATATATGCTTTAATAAGTTATGAATGTGTCTTTAGTAAATCTATAAATAGCACTTGCGTTAACACTGAATCATCCGTTTTCTCACTTTTCATCACTTTTTAATTAACCGCAGCACAGCCCTCGCGAGCTGTCACTTTTTATTAGATGGTGTTTCCCACTTAATTAACATGGAATTTACACACTTTTTAAAGTTTGATCCAAACCAGATCCAGATCCAATTATATTTTCAGTCTGAAGATTCAAATTAGTTTTGGGACTCAATACATACATATCATCTTACCAAGTGCACTCTTACACTCTAAAAAAATGCTGGGTTGTTTTAACCCAACTTTGGGTCAAATATGGACAAACCCAGCCCACTGGGTTAGAAATGTAATTTAAAAATGTAACCCAATGGCTGGGTTTGTCCATATTTTACCCAAAATTGGGTTAAACAGCCCAGTATTTTTAGAGTGTAGAAGAAATGGTTCTATTTAGAACCAAAAATGGTTCCATCCCCCGCTTCATATATGGAACTCCAAAATGGTTCTACACTCTAAAAAATGCTGGGTTGTTTTAACCCAACTTTGGGTCAAATATGGACTAACCCAGTCGTTGGGTTAAATTTTTACATTGCATTTTTAACCCAACATTTCGGGTTTGTCCATATTTGACCCAACGTTGGGTTAAAACAACCCAGCATTTTTTAGAGTGTATATACCATTTTTTGGTAAAAGGTTCACTCTAAAAAATGCTGGGTTGTTTTAACCCAATTTTGGGTCAAATATGGACAAACCCAGCCCACTGGGTTTGAAATGTAATTTAAAAATGTAACCCAATGGCTGGGTTTGTCCATATTTGACCCAAAATTGGGTTAAAACAACCCAGCATTTTTTAGAGTGTTCTATTGGCCAAGTATGGAACCCCATAAGGGGAACCCCATATATGGAACCCCATAATAACCCCCCATGCAAGCCTTTTTTTAAGAGTGTATAGAACCTTTTTGGGGTTCCAAATACGTAGCGCTGATAGAACCTTTTAAGGTTCTAAATAGAACCTTTTCTTTTTGTGTGTACAATAGTGCCAAAATACAATTTCACTCATTCTTTTCCTCATATGTGAGTGTCATGCATGAATATGTGAAATGAGCAAATGCAAGTGAGAGTCTCTTGGGCTCATGCTGACATCATTACTTCAACAAATGACGCATTTATGATATCAACTACATAACGTCTGAACAAACGGCCCTAATATCATCACTGATCAGAACTGATCTGATTATAAAACCCGATGTGCATGACGTGAAAGATCATTTCTTGCAATGTTTCAACTAGCAACCTTCCAGTTCTCAACATCAATCCCTAAAACACCACCTTGTTATTGTCAGGACGTGCAAAAATGCAAAACTGTAAATAGATCAAGCGCACCAGATCTGAAAGACATAACGTTTTTACAAAGTGAAATCCCTTCAGATGCATCTTTGGCTTTAAGGATTGGCAAAACACATGATTATTTCAAAAGCACTTGAGTCGTTGCAGCCATGCCAAACACAAATCAACAAACACACTTCTAATGGCCCGTTGTCCATCAGGAGAGACCGTCGAAGCGTTCGCTGAAGATTCAGTGGGACTCTCCACTCCAAACCGCACTCCGAATAGCTCTGGTAAACCTGAAAGTATTTAAAGAGACAAGATAATGAATCGTTCTTTACCTGGATTTCACAACACTTCAATCACTGTCACACGAGCACAGCGTGAAGGTATTTTATTATAGGAAGATCTCCAACAGAGTGCCGGCTGTTGTCCTATTCAGCCCGAGCAAATCTCAATTAAATTCATCTGAATTGGTGCCATGAAAGAACGACAATTCAGTCCTCAGCGCTTTATTTAAAGGAGTATGGATTCCTGGAGGTGCCGGCCGCGTTTGCTCTCGGCTTCGGGGAATTTCTCCACCCAAATGTAATCATCCAGAAGCACATTTAATTCCCCGTACACAAGTGAATTAGGGCCGAGATGCGTACGCACAAAGAGGAGTATGATAAAGCGGAGGAACTGAGGATAATTTTTAATAAGGTGACTGTCCGAATAATTCGTTTAATAAACCGTTATCAGAAGGTACCGTTCGACCCCATGAAATTGCGAGACAATTACGGCTGCGGACCTTTTTTTTTTGGGTCAGTTTCATAAAGTATGCAGGTTCACAAATTAGTACAAAATGAAAATGGCTTTTTGTCCCCCCGGTTAATAATTTTGACACGGAAAAGTTAAATAATCATCCAGCCACTGGTCCAAAGCGCTCAAACCTCATAATTAAAGACTAGATTTTGTTCTGTCTTTAGTGATTGCTGGCTTTCTAGTTGTACAATATGAGCTTTGGTATAAAAGTCAAGAGAGATTTAATGCCAGACTATCAAAAATAATTTAATTAAAAGAGTTTGGTCATGATGGGATCAAAGACTGCCTAAAATGAAAAATAAATAAATAAATAAATAAATAAATAAATGTTAAGATGCCTGTTTTTTTTGTTTTTTGTTTTTTTTTTCAGGTGGCAAATTGGTTTTAAGACATCAATAATTAGGGCTGAGTTTGTCATTAGTATTGTAGAGGCTTTTGGGAAGTTCACTCTCAGGAAAAAAAGGTACAAAAGCTGTCACTGGGGCTGTTCTTTTTTAAAAAGGTACACTTTTGGACCTAAAGGGTGCATATTGGTACCTTAATGGTACATATTAGCACCTAAAATGTACATATTAGCACCTAAAATGTTCAAATTAGCACCTAAAATGTACATATTAGCACCTAAAATGTACATATTAGCACCTAAAATGTTCATATTAGCACCTAAAATGTACATATTAGCACCTAAAATGTGCATATTAGCACCTAACATATATATATTAACACCTAAAATGTGCATATTGGCACCTAACATGTACATATTAGCACCTAAAATGTGCATATTAGCACCTAACATGTATATATTAACACCTAAAATGTACATATTAGCACCTAAAATGGACATATTAGGACCTAAAATGGACAAAAGTTTACCTTTTGTAAAGGTCCAGCCCCAGTGACAGCTTTCGTATCTTTTTTTGGTTTTGCTTCAGGACCCATATTTACATTTGACTAAATGCAGAAGAAGCCAAAAAAGCCAAAGTGCATAATTTTGTCCAATGTTAAAATGTTTTTTCCCCCGCTATCCATCTTAAATTGCAGTCAAGATATTCATAACAGTATTCCTCCAACAGAAACATCAGCTAAACGTGAACTAATTATGAGCAATATCGTTTTTGTTTAATAATGTTACGTTAATGTAAAAAACGTAGGATTTTGTTAATCATAAATGTGACATAACATTGAAATGATGACATTCATTTTGGGATTTTTTTTTTAAACTATGAGCAAATTATAATTTAGGTCATAGTTAAGGAATAGAAAGTCATCATAATTATGATTTATGATGTTATGAAATAAAAAGTCCAAATTTTGACTGTCATGTCATAATTTCCATTCAGGATGCCATCATTTCGGTATATATTTATTTTGTTTATAATAATTTATAATAGTGTAATCATTTATTTGTTATTTCGTTAACACTTTACAATAAGTTTCAATAATTAACATTAGTTAACTAAAATGAACTAACCATTTGTTACTGTATTTGTTAATCTTTGATAACGTTAGTTAATAAAAATACACACTCTTAGAAGAAAAGGTTCTATTTAGAACCTTAAAAGGTTCTATCAGCGCTACATATTTGGAACCCCTAAAAGGTTCTATACACTCTTAAAAAAAGGGTTCCTCTGGGTTCTATATAGAACCCTGGGGTTCCATACTTGGCCAATAGAACCTTTTACCAAAAAAAAAAGGGTTCTATATAGAACCATTTTGGAGTTCCATTTATGAAGCGGGGGATGGAACCATTTCTGGTTCTAAATAGAACCATTTCTTCTAAGAGTGAGCTGTTCGTTGTTTGTTCATGTTAGTTCACAGTGCATTAACTAATGTTTACATGATTTTTATAATGTATTAGTGAATGCTGACATTAACATTAACAAAGATTAATAAATGCTGTACAAATGCATTAGTTCTTCCTAACTAGTTATAACTATATATGAACCTTTGGTAACACTTTACTTGAAGGGGTGTTCATAAGACTAACATGACCCCTTCATGACCATCACATGACATATATTTTAAGAATATGAAGACGTTTATGCATGTTTGTGACCACATTCGCTCAGTTATGACATTTTTAATGCAAAAATGACATTGTTTGAGATGTCTTTGTTATGGCACCTTGACATCATAACCTGGCAGTGTCTTTGTTTTGGGTCGTGACCCACCAGTTAAGACCCTCTGCTCAATAGTACAGTATATAACTAATGATGAATAATTAACAACGGTGAGTTAACCGAGACGACACATTGCAGTATATATCTCTTAGAGATGCTGTTGAACATCAGCATTACCTTTTCCTTCAGATTATCAAAGAGTTTGTCATTTCTTTAGTTCAAAAGCCCATCTGTGACGGTACAAAATGCCTCGTCAGATAATTAATCCGACAAGCTGCACGAGAACAGACACAGCAGATCACTCAACATCTACAAATGAACTTAGGTTTTTGAACAATCAAACATGTCTGTGCAAACATATGTGGAGAGAGAGACATGGCGGAACGCTATTAGATAGATCTGAAGGAGCACAAACCGACAAGATTTTACCATACGGACAAAAACAATGTGCAATTACGCATCTCGGCTCCGAGTGAAAAGGGTGACAGGAACAGGAGGACCGTGACGAACGCTGATGAAAACGCACGTCTCGTCACAGGACTTCCCCGACGCTCGGCCCTGTGTCTAATGGCGCTGTCAGGGAGAAACGGCGAAAACACAAGGCGGGAGATCAGGGTTCGGACGGCCGAGACAAATGACAGAGGTTAGGAGTTACCCGCAGCATCTTTCATTCCCAGAGCTCTCGATGAGAAAGAGAAGAAAATTGAAGGTATTGTAGGGCGCTCGCTCTATGTATGCATTAGAGAGGAAAGCAATATGCACTTTTACGTTTGATGAATGACTCTGCTGGGATATCTAATCCTCTTCCTCCATCACCTCTCTGGAAAAAAAAAGATTAGCGCGGGCTTATTTTAGAATTCAACTCCCTTAGTCAACATCTATTTTATCCACGCAAACGAGACGGGAATTAAAAGTACATTGGCTGAAATATCACACTATTGGATTTGTAATGAAATGATATTCATTCAGGTTTGGAAGACAGTGAGCTGGTCCGAAGATACGGAGAGTTTTATATTTAATGGCATGAAAAGGCCTCGATTTAATTCCTTTCCTCATCCCTGCAGCTAATAGAAAGCAGTGTAAAAACACGGGGAGCGATGCTGGCGAAGCTATTCTGAACCGCAGCTTCCTCAAAATGAAGTTAATCTCCAGTTAATTTACTGCTAGTGTTAGTTGCATGACAAAGTCAGAAAAATGGCAAGGTGGCAGTTTTTATTACACCGCTACTGGAAAGTAATGCTGTTTCTATTGGCAATAATGTGATGCTACTGAAAACTATAGTTAAGTATCGTTGCAACCAATCAACTCCAACATACATCTCTTAAAGGAGTAGTTCACTTTTAAAAAAACAACTTTTGCTGTTAATTTACTCACCCTCGTGTCATCCGAGATGTCTATGTCTTTCTTTCTTCAGTCGAAAAGAAATTAAGGTTTTTGATGAAAACATTTCCAGGATTTTTCTCCATATAATGGACTTCAATGGGGTCCAAACGGTTCAAGGTCCAAAAGACAGTTTCAGTGCAAACTACAAACTGTTCAAAGGGCTTTAAACGATTCCAGACGATGAATAAAGGTCTAATCAAGCGAAACGATCGCTCATTTAACCCCCTGGGGACCAAGGTGTATTTGGGGTCCTTGAGAGGTTCTGACATGCCCTGACATCTGTGTTTTTTTCAGCTGCTTATAAACATATTAATGGCACAGGTGAAATTACACTATATTTAGCAGAAACAGGGCAACCATGACATATGGGCAACATGTTTGTACATGTTTGTATTTTTGAGAGAATATTGTTTATGCGTGGTTATTGTAAAAACTAAAAATGAAAGTTTCTGAAATAAGGCCAGAAAACACATACTAAATATGCGTCCACAAGACTTTTGACTAATTGATGTTGTTGCCTAGGGTTTTTTCTTCACAATGATCTGAAAATCATCCCCCTAATCATTCACATAAAACTGTGAATTGGGTTATATTGTGAAAAAGATTTTTTTGTTTGCCAAGGCAATATGCGAATGGGCGTGAACAGGCCAGCCCTCATCATGTATAATTAGGTGATTCACACCTGAGAGACAAAGGCATGCATAATAATGAGCCTTTCATTTAGGTGAGTCAGACAAGAAAAAAATGAAAGGACAACATATATATATATATATATATATATATATATATATATATATATATATATATATATATATATATATATATATAACAGAAGGTCAGATGCAAAAGCCTCTAAGTTCCATTTTAAATTATCCATTTAAATTATTTATCAAGCTTGTATATTTAAGTTCAGTAATTTCACTTAAATGACAATTAATAGGTAATCTTCATTGCCATTATGTGAAATTACTGAACTTATATATACAAGCTTGATAAAAATTATCATTCTAGAAAAAATTCAAATGGCACTTAGAGGCTTTTGCATCTGAACGCTTCAAATATATACATCTATGTATAAAATCAAAGTATAAATGAAAGTCAAAACCCATTTTTTGTCATACCTGGAAACAAATCCTGGTCAATTTTTATATGGGCCATGTAGAATTGGTTCAGAGTTAGAGTTTCAAACATCAAGATGTTTGAAACTCTAACCAAAAGTGTGTTTAAATATGATTCGTGTGTGTGGCTAATAAAATAATATGAGCAGAACTCGAACAGTAACTAAATGAACGTTCGTTCGTAGGCTACATCCGTCCACACACCCGAATCATATTTAAACACACTTTTTGGTTATAGGTACAGATAAATAATGTTAATGTAAGGATGTCTCATGAGATTCTTGTTCAAATGAAAGCGAAAGTGAATTAACGCACAGCGCGCGTCAGTGAATTCGTCTATTCTTCCCTATCAGACGCGCATTTGATATTTAAACAGTCTTTGTGGACACTATTCAATAACGCGATTCGAACAAAGCACTTATAATAAATGACTTACTGCATCAGCTGAATAAGTGCGTGCTCCTCAAAATGAAACTATAAGGTAACTTTTTTTCCAGGATCTCCTCACTGCGCATGCAAGACTAAAGAATAGGACGAGGTTATCCGTAATAAACTGTGTTTTAATCGATATGGGCATAAACTGTATGTTTTTATCCATGTGGGCGTTTTCATGGCTTGCCTCAACATTAGAATTTGAATAGCACGCGCTCCCAGTGGGCGCGGTTACATTAGCACCTCATTTGCTGTAATGAGGTGAAAGGGAAAATCCTGACATCTCTTTCTTTTCATACAGATTACATCAACTGAGAGTAGTTGCTTTTTATATAAATGACTTAAATTAAAAGAAGAAAATCTCAGCTTCATAAAGAGAGATTTTTCGTGTGTATGTGATAAGTATTTAATGAGTTACAGCTCTTTTTTCGGACGCGTTTCAGAAAGATTTTTGCGGAGACAGAGTGAGCTGAAAGCGCACCCATGTTTAATTTATTTATTTTACAAAAACACAAGGTTTTGATAGTAATAAGAGTGTACATAAAAAAAGAAGACCCTCTATAGTTTATAATCATGTATCGATTTTATTTTTATGACCATCAATGACGGAGTATTTTAAGTCTATGTTGCAGCTGTGTGAAAAAAAACGATCAAAACGCGGGGGCGCGTTTTTGGTCCCCAGGGGGTTAATAAATAAAAGCTCAAATGCTCGCTCAAATAACTTGCTTAACTTGACCTGGCCTTTACTTTCATGGCCTGGTTGAGTTAGTTAGTAGTGTGTTAAAGTGGTGGTTATGGTAATGGGCGGCGCATTTCTCAAACACAATTAAAGCGCTTGTCCAATCACAACACACTGATCCAGCCGACCAATCAGAGCACAGTGTGGTTTTCAGAAGGAGGGGCTTCATAGAGACAGGAAGTAAACAGAGCGTTACTGACAGACTGGGAAGAGAGGAGTCGCAACAATGAGGAAAATAATGTGTTTTTGAACATTTCAAGCATGAAAACATATTCTAGTAGAGGCCAAAAACAACATCTAGACGTTGATGGAGGGTATAATAGGTCCTCTTTGTCTTCAGATGTCTGACAACTTAGTTACAGGGTGAACTGCATGAAAACATGTCAAGGTCTTATCAGAACTGACAAGAGAGAGACAAAAAAATACATTTAAACATTTAAAAAAATATTGAAATGTGCAATAATATGATGCACACAGTATATATTTTGAAGTCTTTGTCCAAATATTCCAAAACAGAATATGCATAATATATCTCAAATTCATGGGGACAAAAACAAACTTACAAAAAATATATCAATGCACAAAATAGTTATGTAAAAAAGTGGAGCGTATGGAAGCCTATTTCTACCACAAAATAAGAAATATATCATGCTTTGGTAAATCATAATTATGAGATGAAAAGTACAAAATATGAGATGCAAACTCTAAATGATGACATAATTGTCAGACAAAAAGATCAGTGTTAGAAAAAAAATATAATTATGACAAAAAATGTAAATGTAAGTGTTATTATCGCTAACTAAAATTATTAAAAACAATTCTCTTAATTGAAATACAGCTGGAAAAAAAAATTAATTGTGAAAAAGTTGCCCAATAATTTTAAGTTAAAGCTGAAACTGAAATACAAATAAATTAAAACTAAATAGCAAATTAGCAATATACAAATTTAAATAAAATGACAAAAGCACATCATAAAAAATAAAAAAAAAATAATTAAAAAGTTATTAAATATATACAGACTGTACATAAGGCAGCATAGACTTTTAGTCCGTTCAATTATTGGTCTTTAGTGCACAGCATAAAGTATAGTGTTTTATGAGGCTACATTATCTATGCTAATGAGTGGTTGCTGGTTAAACCCGCTGTACTCGAGCTGCTTACAGTCTAAGCCTGGCATCATGGAGGGGTGAATCCGGAGCCAAGGATGTCTACATTACCCACTGACGTCTGATCCCGCGGCTCAATACAGGATTACTGGAAAGAGGACAGTGAGGTCATGTGCAATTACTCAAATGAAGCTCTGCAAATGCACTACATTAAAGCGCCCTGGAAAATCCAATTACGTCAAAGCTTGAAGACTGTTAACAATTAAAGTGCCAAAAATTAGATGGGATTTGGGATAAAAAGGTTGCTAGTTTGACTTGGGATAAGTGTTGAAATATTACCATGCTTTTGAACATATTAAAGAAAATAAGTAAATAAATAAATAATCATGTTTATTTAACAGCTTAATATTATACAATAGATTAGAAAGCACAATGGATTATTAAAGAGGCTATATTATGCCTTGATTTGTTGTGTTGGCTCTACAAGAAAAGGTTTTAATGCTTGAATGTTCAAAAACACATTATTCTCCTCATTGTTGCGGCTCCTCTCTTCCCAGTCTGTCAGTAACGCTCTGTTTACTTCCTGTCTCTGTGAAGCTCCTCCTCCTGAAAGCACACTGTGCTCTGATTGGTCGGCTGGATCAGTGTGTTGTGATTGGTCAAGTGCTTTGAGTGTGTTTGAGAAACGTCCCGCCCCCTACAGTAACTAACTCAACCAGGCCCCGCCCCTTTATTCTGCATTTTAATTATGTAAATGAGGAATATTGTGACGTGTTCGTTCCCGGATAAAACTCAAGAGTACAATGGAGGCATTTCAGGAGTTCAGAAACAATGACTCTTTCAGCAACATTATATAAAGGATGTTGAACATGTCAAAAAAGCTTTAAAGGTTTAATGGAGTACAAACAGTTTGATCAAATCCAGCTAATCGCAACACATGAGCATGCATATATAAACAACAGTGGCTACAAGCTTCTGTCATCTAATGTACATGCTTTCATTGAACTGTGATCAAAATGTCATCACTCTCAGAAAAAAATGTACCTGCATATTGGTACCCTAATGGTACATATTAGCACCTAAATGTCCATATTAGCACCTAAAATGCACATATTAGCACCTAAATGTCCATATTAGCACCTAAAATGCACATATTAGCACCTAAATGTACATATTAGCATCTAAAATGCACACATTAGCACCAAAAATGCACATATTAGCACCTAAAATGCACATATTAGCACCTAAATGTCCATGTTAACACCTAAAATGTCCATATTAACACCTACAATTTACATATTACCACCTAAATGCCCATATTAACAGAAAATATCCATATTAACACCTACAATTACATATTAGCACCTTAAATGTACATATTAGCACCAAAAATGCACATATTAGCACCTAAAATGCACATATTAGCACCTAAATGTCCATATTAACACCTAAAATGTCAATATTAACACCTACAATTTACATATTAGCACCTAAAATGTACATATTAGCACCTAAATGTCCATATTAACACCTCTAATGTCCATATTAGCTCTTACAATTCACATATTAGCACCTAAATGTACTTATTAGTACCTAAAATGGACAAAAGTTTGCCCCAGGTACAGCCCCGGTGACAGCTTTTGTACCTTTTTTCTGGGAGTGTACAGTGGTGAATTATAACAGTTGCGTGTGACATGTTAATAAAGTAATATCTTACAGTTGTCCTGTTTTGAGCAGTCTTGTGTTCCCTGCCGGGCGTAAGTGTGCAGTTTTGTGCAGTTATCAAGGGCTTGAAGTTTACGGCAGGTAATACGTTTCAAAGCAGCGGCTTCTCATGGGCCACATTAGCCAGACTCGGCTGACACAAATCAATACCAAGACAGATGCTTCACAAGTTTCATATTTTCATTTTAAGCAATCACTTATTAATTTGTGTTCATATAAAAGCCATTTTTCTGTCCGAGGGTTGAAGCTATAGATTGTGCTGGAGGTCAGGGATGTTTTTCAGAAGATGAGACTTCAACTTCAGGCCCGATGCTTGAATATGAGGGACATTTTGGGGGGGTTTTAGACCTTTTTTTTTTTGCACCAGACAAATTGAGTTCTGGTCTTGTACTCGGGTGTTGCTATGCAGTTGCCATGGTGTTCTGAGTGGTTGCTAGGTGTCTAAGGTGGAGAGTATGGAAGCCTATATTATATTATATTTTATATTAATTATATTATATATTATATAATATAATTATATTATATATAATTATATATTATTATATATTATATTACACTCTAAACAATGCTGGGTTGTTTTTGAAAGTTTTTTTCAACCCAAAGTTGAAGTTGGGTTAAAATTTTAAATTACATTTTTAACCCAACATTTGGGTTTGTCCATATTTGACCCAAATTTGGGTTAAAACAACCCAGCATTTTTTAAAGTGTACATATTGACTTCCTCTAAGAAAGAAAATTAAATTGCTTAACATCTCACACTCTAAAAAATGCTGGGTTATTTCAACCCAAATTTAGGTCAAATATGGACAAACCCAAATGTTGGGTTAAAAAAGGAATAAAAAAAATTGCAGTTGAAAGTGAAAGTTGAAGTTGGGTTAAAATTTTAAATTACATTTTTAACCCAACATTTGGGTTTGTCCATATTTGACCCAAATTTGGGTTAAAACAACCCAGCATTTTTTTAAAGTGTACATATTGACTTCCTCTAAGAAAGAAAATGAAATTGCTTAATATCTCACATTCTAAAAAATACTGGGTTATTTCAACCCAAATTTGGGTCAAATATGGACGAACCCAAATGGGTTAAAAATGTAGTTTAAAACTTTAACCCAGCTTCAACTTTCACTGTAATTTTTTTTAATTGCATTTAACCCAAAATTTGGGTTTGTCCATATTTGACCCAAATTTGGGTTGAAAAAACCCAGCATTTTTTAGAGTGTGAGATATTAAGTAATTTCATTTTCTTTATTAGAGGAAGTCAATATGTACACTCTAAAAATGCTAGGTTGTTTCAACCCAAATTTGGGTAAAATATGGACGAACCCAAATGTTGGGTTAAAAATGTCATTAAATTTACATCGAAAGTTGAAGTTAGGTTAAAATTTGAAATAACATTTATAACCCAATATTTGTGTTTGTCCATATTTGACCCAAATTTGGGTTCAAACGACCCAGCATTTTTAGAGTGCTTAAAAGTAAGTAAAAACACTCAGACATCACATATTTCTGTGTTGTTCTTTCCTTTTGAAATGCACATTAAATAATAACTACAGAAAATTATTACCATTTAGAAAAAGATATTTTTCTTGAACAAAGAAAAGAACAAATGCACATAGAAATGTCGTGCCGCGGTCTCTAACGCAGCGTAATGTGTTCACAGCCACTGTCTTTTTGTCTCTCTGTGTGGTTAAACTGTTGTACTGCGCCGTCCTGCTGTTTTATTTCATTTTGAGTGGATATGACAAAGTGTCCTGTGCTGGAAGCTGAGCGCAGTCGCTGTGTGTCACCGCTGATTGTCATCTCACAAAGCAAAACGAGCGGCCGGCGTTCTTGTTTGCCTTTGTTATCCGTCCGGTCCTCAATCACACACTGCGTTTGCATTGTTTAGAAAGTTCCTCCGCGGCAAAGCTCACCGAGACTTCCCTTTTCTTGGCCCTCGGTGATTAAATCAAGGTTATTTTACTGTAATCGCTGCAGTTTAAAGAAACACTTTCATTTTAAGAGTGGTGTTGCTAAGCAAACTTCGCTATTACTGTTGCTCATAGTTCTGGGAAGTGATTTTCACTCTAAAAAAACAAATGCAGGTTTGTTTTAACCCAATTTTGGGTCAAATATGGAGGAACTCAAACATTGGGTTACAGAATGTAATTTAAAAATGTAACCCAATGGATGGGTTTGTCCATATTTGACCCAAAATTGGGTTAAAAGATCCTAGCATTTTATAGAGTGTGGGTTTGTCCATATTTGACCCAAATTTGGGTTAAAACAACCCAGCATTGTTTAGAGTGTCCACTAAGTGGTGGTTTAAGGAGGCAATGTCGGTTTCTTCCAGTCTAAGTGTGCATTTATTGACCAGAATGAGGCTTATTCTGGTCACTAAATGCTTACACTCTAAAAAATGCTGGGTTGTTTTAACCCAATTTTGGGTCAAATATGGACAAACCCGAAATGTTGGGTTAAAAATGTAATGTAAAAATTTAACCGAACGGCTGGGTTAGTCCATATTTGACCCAAAGTTGGGTTAAAACAACCCAGCATTTTTTAGAGTGTATTAAGCCGCAGAGTGCATGAGTTTTGAGCCAGTCTAAAGTCTGGCAATGCAAGACTCTCCAATATTAGACATTTGTAATGCGACTACACACCGGACGGCATTTGAGGTGTTAATATGGACATTTAGGTGCTAATATGTGCATTTTTGGTGCTAATATGTAAATTGTAGGTGTTAATATCTACATTTTAGGTGCTAATATGGATATTTAGGTGCTAATATGTGCATTTTAGGTGCTAATATGTAAAATTTTGGTGCTAATATGTACATTTTAGATGCTAATATGGACATTTAGGTGCTAATATGTGCATTTTAGGTGCTAATATGTAAAATGTTGGTGCTAATATGTACATTTTAGATGCTGATATGGACATTTAGGTGCTAATATGTGCATTTTAGGTGCTAATATGTAAACTAGGTGCTAATATGGACATTTAAGGTACTAATATGTGCATTTTAGGTGTTAATATGGACATTTTTGGTGCTAATAGTAATATGAAGAGTTCAGATGCAAAAGCCTCTAAGTGCCATTTGAAATTTTCTCCTAGAATGATCATTTTTATCAAGCTTGTATATTTAAGTTCACACTCTAAAAAATGCTTTGGGTCAAATATGAGCAAACCCAAATTTTGTGTTAAAAATGTAATTAAAAAATTGACAGTTGCAAGTGAAAGTTGAAGTTGGGTTAAAAATTTGAATTACATTTTAACCCAACATTTGAGTTGGTCCATATTTGACCCAAACTTGGGTTAAAACAACCCAGCATTGTTTAGAGTGTACACTAAGCGGTGGTTTAAGGAGGCAATGTCGGTTTCTTCCAGTCTAAGTGTGCATTTATTGACCAGAATGAGGCTTATTCTGGTCAATAAATGCTCATTATGCTGCAGAGTGCATGAGTTTTGAGCCAGTCTGGCAATGCAAGACTCTCCAATATTAGACATTTGTAATGCGACTACACACCGGACGGCAGAGAGAATGTAAAAATAACATGCATTAGCAAGACGTAATCTAAAAGCCATTGTGGTGTTCCACAGTGAGCAGTGTGTGAGGTCTCCGTCAGCAGTGGATCTGACACACTCGCTCTGGACCTCGGCTTCTGAAGAGCACTTCTGTTTGTTTACTCCGAGGACTCGGATTGCTCGTGATGCTTGGTTAGATTTCCATCAGGAGCTCGCTGGAGGTCAGAGCCGAGGCCTGACCTTGGGTTCGCCGAGCTTTATACACACACGGAACTCGGTGTCGGCTGAGGACATCTGATCCTGGATCAGCAATCTTTATAATAGCACATACAGACTAAAACACCATCTCAGATCGTTTGGGATTGTATTTACATCAATGCTGTTTAGTATTGATCATGCAATCTGATCATAAACTCGGTGCTCACGTTCTGACATATTATGCAGCGTCCCTACCCGAGTAAAACTAAAGGTCCCAGGATAGCGAATGATACTGCACTCTAAAAATGCTGGGTTGTTTTAACCCAACTTTGGGTCAAATGTGGATAAACCCAAACATTGGGTTAAAAAATGTAATTAAAAATGTAACCCAATAGCTGGGTTAGGCTATAAACAACCCAGCAATTTTTAGAGTGGTCACACTCTAAAATTGGGTAAAATATGGACAAACCCAAATGTTAAAAACCCAGTGGCTGGGTTGGGTTAAAACAATCCAGCATTTTTTAGAGTGTGTATTTATTTACTGGGTATTATTTTAGAAATATGGACAAACCCAAATGTTGGGTCAAAAATGCAATAAAAAATTTACAGTGAAAGTTGAAGTTGGGTTAAAATTTTAAATTACATTTTTAACCCATTTGGGTTTGTCCATATTTGACCCAAATTTGGGTTAAAACAACCCAGCATTTTTTTTGAAGTGTACATATTGACTTCCTCTAAGAAAGAAAATGAAATTGCTTAATATCTCACACTCTAAAAAATACTGGGTTATTTCAACCCAAATTTGGGTCAAATATGGACAAACCCAAATGGGTTAAAAATGTAATTTAAAATTTTAACCCAACTTCAACTTTCACTGTAATTTTTTTAATTGCATTTAACCCAACATTTGGGTTTGTCCATATTTGACCCAAATTTGGGTTGAAATAACCCAGCATTTTTTATATTAAGTAATTTCATTTTCTTTCTTAGAGGAAGTCAATATGTACACTCTAAAAATGCTGGGTTGTTTCAACCCAAATTTGGGTCAAATGTGGACAAACCCAAATGTTGGGTTAAAAATCCAATTAAAAAAATTACAGTGAAAGTTGAAGTTGGGTTAAAATTTGAAATTACATTTTTAACCCAACATTTGGGTTTGTCCATATTTGACCCAAATTTGGGTTGAAATAACCCAGCATTTTTTTAGAGTGTATGTTTAGGTCTATGCTTTTATTTCCCCGGTTTATTTTATTTCTATATTGCTTTTATTTCCAGACAAACATAAATGTCATGCAACACAATTCCTGGCTGCATGTCCATATCCATGGATCACTGGATCTTTAGTTAGTTGTAAGGAACACTATTTTGAGTCCAACATTTAGTTTAAATCGATAAAATTGTTTGTTTTAGTCGTATTTTGGCAGTTTCTCCTATTAAATAAAGTTACGCGGCAGATCTTTTGCCACTCAGTCAGGCTGAGGAGGGTTGATCCGGCGGGAAAGTGACGTCAGTGCATTCCCTCTTTACTGGGATCTGGAAGGCACTGGATTAACAAAACACCCAAGACTTTTGATTTGGTCATTTTCCGAGCTGCTTCTCGTCCTCATAGCAGATTAATAGTCACTCCAGTCCTCGTTTGGTTATTTGGGATTTGTCTGCTGGTATGAATGATGCGGGGTGGGGGGGTTAGTTTTTGATTTTGCCATGGCAAAGACATTGGATCTCGCCCTGGATGAAGAATGAAACTTTATGCTTTGATGATAAAGCTTTCCAATACTCAGAGCAAACGATTGTCGGGAAAAAGCCATGACTGTTCCTGGCGGAAGACATCAGTGAGGATGTCACCTGACTTCTCGCCCGTGTTTGGCACAAAATCCCTTTGAGGCAGACTAGCGGGGACCCGGATGACACACGGGTAAGATGAGACAAGACCGTATCCCGAAGAACGAGGATTAACAAGAACGACAGATCTTTTATTACACTGTCCATGACTGATGCTGGTGACAGTCGAAGATTTCTTTGTGACTTCTCAGTTCGGGAAAGATTAGAGGCAGGAATTACTCTGTATTATTAAAAAACAAACTCTACCGTGATCATTTATAAAATATATATATAAAAGTGTAAATATTTTAATAATATTTAATATGAATAATATTATATGAATTAACGAGTTAATTATCTCTGAATTACAAGATCATTTTTCATGGAAGAAAAGTTTTTGCTTTTTTTAATTAAAAAGTTAATTATCTCAGAATTACAAGATCATTTTTCATGGGAAAAAAGTGTTTGCTTTGTTTTTCTGAATTAACAAGTTATCTCAGAATTACGAGATCATTTTTTCATGGGAAAAAAACGTTTTTGCTTTGTTTTTCTGAATTAACGAGTTAATTATCTCAGAATTACAAGATAATTTTTTCATGGGAAAAAATTTTTTGCTTTGTTTTTTCCGAATTAACAAGTTAATTATCTCAGAATTTCGAGAGAATTTTTCATGGAAAAAAAGTTTTTGCGGTTATTCTGAATTAACGAGTATGTTATCTCAGAATTACAAAATAATTTTTCATGGAAAAAAATGTTTTTGCTTTGTTTTTCTGAATTAACAAGTTAATTATCTCAGAATTACGAGAGAATTTTTCATGGGAAAAAGTTTTTGCTCTGTTTTTCTGAATTAACAAGTTAATTATGAGTTATGTTAATTAGTTTGCAATGAAAAATTATCTCGTAATTCTCGTTTTCAATGAAAAATTATCTCGTGATGTTTTAATATCAAAGTTTTAAGCGATCAAATGATTGACTAGGGGACTTTAATGCTGTAAAAAATATTTCCATGATTTGTAATCACAGCATTTTTTCTTTTGTCAAATCAACTTAAATAATTTACGTAGTTCAGATAACATAATATTTCGAGTTTCTGGCGATTAAATCAATCTCCATTGCATTAACTCATTTTTTTTTCATTTCAACGAACTTAAAATTTTAAGGCAACCAGGTTACTTCATTTTTTAAGTTAAACCAACAATATTTTTTTACAGTGCTGAACAAGCTCAAAACACTTATAAAAGTGTCTCCCTTCACTAAAGATCTCATACTATGTTCACTAAATTATACTGACATTTGGCAGCAAAACGTTCTGCTTGGAAAGCGTCTGTGCAATATGTGTTGGCGATACTGATAATCTGCAAATATTTCTTTGAGGTGTTTCATCTTTACTCTGTCTGGGTCTAAATCCTCATTGTTTACCTCCACAGTTCAATGGACTGGTTTAAATGTGATTTTCCCCCTGATTTTCCCCCTGGCTTACAGTTTTATCTCATGGAGAGGCAAACAGCGAACCTACCGCATCAGATCTACTTTCCGCAAGTCGCTTCGCAAACAGGCCCGGGCTCACAGCAGGGACACAAATCCTCCATAATCCAAATTAGCCCCTCCAAGTCAAATAAAACCGTCTGTCACGCACCGTCTCGCTCGCCGTGTCTTCTCTTTACGGCTGCGGCAGATGGCACTGGGAGGATGGACCTGAAAAGAGCAATATATTACACACAGAAAACAAAATTACTGACTTTGTTTGCTCGATATACATACAGCCACATAAATCTTAATCTATGTTGATTTATTTTATTTGCTACTAAATTAGTTTATGGAAGTGTTAACTAAATAATACTTTGTGAAAACATGAAAATTAAGTCTATTCCTTCTAACAAATTTCCTATGAAAACTTTTTTTCCCCCTGAATGTTTTGCTAAGTTTTTCTGAATTTACGAGCTAATTATCTCAGATAATTTTTCTTGGAACAAAAAAGTTTTTGCTGTTTTTCTGAATTAACGATTTAATTATCTCCGAATTATGAGATCATTTTTCATGGAAAATTTTTTTGCTTTGTTTTTCTGAATTTACGAGTTAATTATCTCAGAATTACAAGATCATTTTTCGTGGAAAAAAAGTTTTTGCTCTGTTTTTAACAAATTTCTAACAGGAAAATTAAGTCGATTCCTTCTATCTAACAAATTTCCTATGAAAACTTTTTTTTTTCCTGAATGTTCTTTAACCATTAGAACATCTTTTTTTGGGATATTCGTATAGAATAGATATAGAATATTCTGTGAAACAAGTATAACAATTAAAAAGTGTTTTGAGACCATTGGGCATATTACAGAAATATCAATCTTAAGTTAATTTAGGATTGTTCACAAATTCGTATTACAGAAGCAAATCTCAACTTGATTGAGGAATCGGATTGTTATCCTATTTTACAAAATCTCATCTTATCTGTTGTTTGGAAACCTTAACGCGTTCGGTAATCTAAAGTAAACGCTGGTGTGTTTTAGTGAAGCGCTTCAGAAAGAAAAGTTTTGACTGTGTTTTGTGGGAGTCTCTAATGATCAGTGTTTTATGCAGTACATCATTTGGGTGTTCAAAAAGTCTTTCTGCCATTAAACATCGCTGTTCTTGTTGCTTCTTGTATCACTAGACGCATTTCCAATACCCTTCAAATTTTGCAAATTAAAGGGATAGTTCACTTTGAAATTATTTTTTGGTATATTTTAGCATACCTCAAGGGCATCCAAGATGTAGGTGTCTTTGTTCCCTCTTTATTTTTAATTTTTATATTTTTAGGTCAAACCGTTCTTGTCTGTCAGTCATATAATGGAGGTCTATGGTCACCACCTCAAAGAGCATGCACAGAGAAGTCCAAATTAAACATGATTTAATGACTCGTAAATGTAAGTACACATTGATGGCCTGAGACACGAAACGAGCAGTTTGTGTGAAATGCAATTAGTAAAAATCAGTAATGATAAATAAAAAGATTCCTCAGTAATCATGCATTTAAAACGGGCATTTGTAAATGTCCAATAAGCATATCGCTTAAACAATGTGTAGAGCCTCATTACCTTGAAAATGGCAAAAACATCAATTTCACTTGTGCTTCATCCACAATAGCTCATGTGTTGCTCTAAACAGTCTGCAACTAGTGACCCGAGTAAAGAGATGCGATTTCAAGCCCTGATGTTCACACATCTCGTGTCAGCATTTTGAGTTTGTGAACTCACACCGCAAGCCGAGCTTCAGCACGTTCACTTTCACACTGAAATCAGCAGAAAGTTTGGGGGGAAAAGGTAAATGCTGTTCCTGTTGGGAATTAATTGAGTTGTGAAGTGACATGAGGTTAGAAATCATAGTTGGGAAATTATCTTTCTTTGCAATAATGTGCGTCAATGATTTGTTTACATGCATTAAAGTAGTAGTTCACTTTTAAATAAAACTTTTGCTGATGATTTACTCACCCCCGTGTCATCCAAGATGTCCATGTCTTTCTTTCTTCAATCGAAAAGAAATTAAGTTTTTTTTGATGAAAACATTCCAGGATTTTTCTCCATATAATGGACTTCAATGGGAACCAAACGGTTCAAGGTCCAAAAGACAGTTTCAGTGCAAACTACAAACTGTTCAAAGGGCTTTAAACGATTCCAGACGATGAATAAGGGTCTTATCAAGTGAAACGATCGCTCATTTAATAAAATAAATAACAAAGTTTAAGTTTTATAAGCTCAAATGCTCGCCTTGCTCTGTTCTGTGATGCGCGTTCGTGACTCTCCTGTTCGAACTCGTTCATCAAATGAACAAATCTTTTTCTGAGTCAACTTGTTCATTTCGTTTGTTGAATGAACCAAATGACTCAGAAAAAGATAAATTAAATGAGCGATCGTTTCACTAGATAAGACCCTTATTCATCGTCTGGAATCATTTAAAGCCCTTTGAACAGTTTGCAGTCTGCACTGAAACTGTCTTTTGGACCTTGAACCGTTTGGTTCCCATTGAAGTCCATCATATGGAGAAAAATCCTGGAATGGAACCCTGGAATCCAAACGGTTCAAGGTCCAAAAGACAGTTTCGGTGCAAACTACAAACTGTTCAAAGGGCTTTAAATGATTCCAGACGATGAATAAGGGTCTTATTAAGTGAAACGATCGCTCATTTAAAAAAAAAAACTTTAAGTTTTATAAGCTAAAATGGTCGCCTTGCTCTGTTCTGTGACTCTCCTGTTCGAACTCGTTCATCATCAAAATGAACTAATCTTTTTCTGAGTTAACTCGCTCATTTCGTTCGTTGAATGAACCAAATGACTCGGGAAAATATTTGTTCATTTTGATGAACGAGTTCGAACAGGAGAGTCACGAACGCGCATCACAGAACAGAGCAAGGCGACCATTTGAGCTTCTAAAACTTAAACTTTGTTTTATTAATTTATTAAATGAGCGATCGTTTCGCTTGATAAGACCATTTGGAATCGTTTAAAGCCCTTTGAACAGTTTGTAGTTTGCACTGAAACTCTCATTTGGACCCTGAACCGTTTGGTTCCCATTGAAGTCCATTATATGGAGAAAAATCCTGGAATGTTTTCATCAAAAACCTTAATTTCTTTTTGACTGAAGAAAGAAAGACATGGACATCTTGGATGACATGGGGGTGAGTAAATTATCAGCAATTTTTTTTTTAAAATGAACTACTCGTATGAGCAAAACAAGCTCATTGTTTAAGTTGCAATTCCCAAAGAAGCTCCATTATAATGCATCCAAACATCTGTATTTTCAATTGCATTGCTGTACTATTGAATTATACTATTGAACATGGCATTTTGCAATGAGACAGCAAGTTTTGTGGGGCAAACAAACATCTTTGTCTTGTCAAAAGCACACGTAGACTTACTTTTGCTGTCACTGGGGATCCTCGGCTGCCCTACATTCGGCTTTGTTGACATTTCTGAGCATTTCATGTACGGTCCGACTCCTGTTGTGAGTGTCTCTCGCATAAATAGTTCAAACCATTCCCCATCCGAGTCAAACCCCTCAGCGTCACATATCTCGAGCAAAGCTATCCGTCTGGACCTTCCCTTGTCACTTTCAATGAAAGTCTCCATCTTCTATGGTCGTAAATGCAGGTTGTGTGCCGCGCTCAGCCTCGAGCAACACTTCACCGGCGTCTGCTGGACCTTTCTGCTGGTTATCTAGTCACTTTTGGAAATAATGGTTGCATACGTCCTGTAGGACAGAGAAAAATCATAAATGAGATTCTTAACGGTGTCTTCTAGACAGAAATGAGCTTAAAAGATCAAATCCAGACTTGTATTTTTACACTAACACTCCTTTAAGACTCATTCTCCGTCTGCAGTAAAATCAAATAAGATCAAATGGTTTATGATTTTATCATTTACAAATGAGATTTTAAATTGTTTCTCCTATACAGTAATGAGATTTAACAGCGCAAATTGAGACATTTCTAAATATACTTCTGCTTATTAACTAAATTTGAGCAATAAATCTTTGTCCATCAACAAATTCAAAACAATTTAAATTCTTCTAAATATGGTTTATGCATTTTATAGCTCTGTACACTCGACCGTTTACTTAATCTGTATGATTATTTCTCATAAGAAGCTTGAGACAAAGGTGATCATCATTAAAATAAATGAATCCCCAAAGTGTCTATCAAAATAGCATCAGATAGTTCTTTAATATCTATTGATGATGTGTTCCTCATAAAGCATACGGTGGTAAATCGTATGGAGCAAGCGGCACAGGAATGATTTTGATGGATGACTTTTAATTTAACAGGAAAGGTCACGAGCCACACAATCCGACATTGAAGAATCAATGCTCATTACATAAGTTAAATTATTAGTTAAATGTCTTGTAAAGTCTCATATGGGACTTTTTTTCCACATGCATCTCAACCTTAAAGGAGTAGTTCACTTTTCAAAAAGCTTTTGCTGATAATTTACTCACCCCCATGTCATCCAAGATGTCCATGTCTTTTTTTCTTCAGTTGAAAAGTTTTTTTTTATTATAAAACGTTTCAGGATTTTTCTCCATATAATAGACTTCAATGGGAACCAAATGGTTCAAGGTCTAAAAGACAGTTTCAGTGCAGCTTCAAAGGGCTTTAAACGATTCCAGACGATGAATAAGGGTCTTATCAAGTGAAACGATCACTGAAGTCGACCAAGTTTTATAAGCTCAAATGCTCGTCTTGCTCTCTTCTCTGAATTAGTACAATTTTTGCTAAATCGTACATATTTTACGAATTGACCAATTTGTATAAATTCGTCCGAATGACCTACCCCTGACCCCACCCCTAAACATACTCATCACGTGGGTTTAGACAAATCGTACGAATTTGAACAAGTGAGGTGGCATGAATTAGTACGAATTAGCCACTTTTTAATCACTCGTACGAATTGGTCGTGAGATAGCGTTGGAAATACGCAGCTATAAAACGAATTAAGATATGGGGCTCTATCTTGCACCCGGCGCAAATGACTTTATACACTGACGCATGTATAATTCCTATTTTGCACGCGCGCAAAGCGGGTTTTTTCCCTCCACAGACGCACGTCGGTAAACTAGGAAATGAACTTGCGCTCCCTGGGCGGGTTGGCGCAAAAAGGAGACGTGTGTCGGTGCAAACAATTCCTAGTGCTATTTTGCAGTTCCAGAAAACAATTGCGCCAATGACCAGAAAAAACCTGGTCTAAAGTCAGTGGTGCGTTGCGCGTCGTTCATAATGCTATTTTAAGCGCGCATGCTTGGCCATAACAGAGAGTGAACAACGCGCATACACTGTAGATGATTCTCTCAGCTACACAGATGCATTTTACTTTTTGCAAATGATACATTATTATAAGAAAAAATATATAAACTTGAGGGAAATCATTGTTGTGTCCATGATGATGGGAAAAATAGGCATAAAACTTACACATTTGCCCAAGTTATTATATGCATGTTTAACCAAAGCTCCTCGGCTGTCGACCGATTGTGAAGTGTGTCTGGTAAATGCGCCATTAAAATAGACTTGCGCCATAGAACAAGCGCACCTCGTTCATCACGCTCTTAAAGGGAATGTGATATGACGCTTTTATTGGGTTATTTCTGTTACGCCCAAACCACACCTATGAATGATGAAGCTACTCCAGACCAACCCCTTTTAGATTTGCGCCAGGCGCAAGAGGCGTTTATCCCGCCGGGAAAATAGCAAGAGCGCCGGGATCCGCCCACAAAGTTACTTGCGCTTTGCGCTTGGACACTTGCGTTTTAGATCATTAAAATAGGGCCCCATGGTACTTTAAAGGTTTTTTTTCATTATGCTTTTTTCCATATTTAATGTTCATTAGTGTGAAATGTTGCTGTTTGAGTATGAAAAAGCTCTGCAAAGTTACAATTCTCTATATTAATGTTTCTGAACTCCTGAAACACCTCCATTGTAGTCTTGAGTTTTATCCGGGAACGAACACGTCACAATATTCCTCATTTAAATAATTAATGGGCTGAATAAAGGGGCGGGGCCTGGTTGGTTGAGTTAGTAGTGTGTTAAACTGGTGGTTAGTGTAAGTGCCGGAACATTTTCCAAGCACGCTCAAAGCTCTCGACCAATCACAACACACTGATCCAGCCGACCAATCAGAGCACAGTGTGCTTTTCAGAAGGAGGGGCTTCATAGAGACAGGAAGTAAACAGAGCGTTACTGACAGACTGGGAAGAGAGGAGCCGCAAGAAACCGCAGGAAAACATCATCAAGACTTTGAAAGTGAAAATAAGAAATGCATGGCGAATAGCGAGTTCAAATTTATGCAAACGTGCTTGTATTCCCAGAAGTATAAAGTCCCGTACTTGCACTAACTATTGATCCTGTGATTTCCACAACAAACTATTCCTAATGTGGATGATTTAGATTCAAAAACATCTTGTCCTAAATGCGTCTGCAGGGCATGTATATCTCTGCACATCGTCCTCTTTGAAAAGGTTTGCCAGTCCTGCTCCGGAAGGTTTGAAACATCGACGTGCCCGAGGGATGCAAAAAGCACACGAGCTTCCCAGAAAATAAAAGATTATAGGACAAGACAACACAGTCAAAAAGAAAGAGTTTCTCCACAGGACAGGATTGGATATCTGGGACAGGCTGCCCCAGAACAGCCACAACAAACGTCAAGTTGTGTTTGTTTGAGGCACAAAAACAGCATCGACTAGCTTTGTTGACTATCGCTGGGAATTCTGCCAGCGCGAGACTCCTTTCCGAGAGAACCTGATGCTCATCCGGACAGGATAAAAGGAAGAGAGACAGTGGCGGAAAAAGCAAACTCGCCGGCCCGCGTCGTGCTTTTCCGTGACCCACAAACCAACTCCACATCCTCGGACGACTCTTTCAGAGCGTCCGTTTCTCATGTCAGGCCACACACTCCCGAAGATAAGCGCTCTCAACCGTCTCGCCGCCTGCCAGGGGAGATTACGCATGCCACAGTTAGCAGCGTGTTTATCACCATTTCCAGAGAGCTTCAAAACTCAATCATGCCCCTTCGCGACGTCTGTCAGAATGCAACGCTCACCTGTCAACCTCCGTCATAATGACTCCGTGCTGGGAAGCACATAAAAGCACGGGAATTGAATGGAGCAGATCCGCGGAGACGCGTCCCACTATCGCAGATATACGACTTCACAAATGAAGAATGACGCGGCTCGTATTGTGACTACACCGTTTTCCCATTCAGGGTGGGGAAATCAGTGTTTTGTCACTAGATTGATTCATATTGCATGCAATAATAGACTCCTGACAACAAGCCAGCGTGTTCATGGAGAAATGACATGCTGGGTCAAGCAGGCCCTATTTTCCATCCGTTTGAACGCCGGTATGAATCACTGGATTTGAAGCGCATGTGGTTGGCACACGCCGGATGATGCAACCGCAGTCAATGCAGAGATGTCTTCACCACGCTCTGACGGTCCGGTGGGAAGGTTATGCAATCGGCTGGACTCAAATCAACAGCTGGAAGACGGAAGACCAAGGAGATTATGAGGGAAAGGAGATGTTTGTGTGCTGCATGACTAACTGATGAAACTATCAGGATACTGAACGATTTTAAATAAGAAATCTAATAATTGGTTTATTTTGAAATATTTGTTGAGTTCAATTGGTTTTTAAAATTATTATTGTTTTTTTTTTTACAAATTAGTAGAAAACAGACAGACAGATAGATAGAACGTCAGATGGATGGATGGATGGATGGATGGATGGATGGATGGATGGATGTAAGGATGGATAGATAGATGGACGGACGGACCGATGGATAGATAGATGGACAAATGGATGGGTGGATAGATGGAGAGATGGACAGATGGATGGATAGATGGAGGGATGCAGATAGATGGACAGACAGATAGATGGATGGATGGATGGATGGATGGATGGATGGATGGATGGATGGATGGATGGAAGGATGGATGGATAGATGGATAGATAGATGGACAAATGGATGGGTGGATAGATGGAGAGATGGACGGATGGATGGATAGATGGAGGGATGCAGATAGATGGACAGACAGATAGATGGATGGATGGATGGATGGATGGATGGATGGATGGATGGATGGATGGATGGATGGAAGGTTAGATGGATAGATGGATAGATAGATGGACAAATGGATGGGTGGATAGATGGAGAGATGGACGGATGGATGGATAGATGGAGGGATGCAGATAGATGGACAGACAGATAGATGGATGGATGGATGGATGGATGGATGGATAGATGGATAGATAGATGGACAAATGGATGGGTGGATAGATGGAGAGATGGACGGATAGATGGATAGATGGAGGGATGCAGATAGATGGATAGATGGACAGATTGATAGATAGATGGATGGATGGATGGATATATAGATAGATAGATAGATAACTTTACTTTTCTATTCATTAGTCAGAGGTAAATCATTTTAATTCATGTTCAGCTTCAATATATTAGTATTAACTTTTTTATGGAAAAACTGCTTATGATGAGCTTTGATTGATCATGTGACTCATTACTGCTGTGATTATTGGCTGAAAGAGTATTGCAATGGAACAAACAGATATTAATACTTCAACTGGTCAGTAAATTAAGATTATATCAGATACCGAAATACGGTTTATTGCTGTAAAATGATATACGGTTAAAAATCTGTAAAACCTAAAATGTTGCTACCGTATTTTTAACAGGAAATCTCTTTTTTTCCAGTACAACTTTATTTATTTATTTATTTATTTATTGTACAGTTGCACACTTGACCCAACAGAAGTAAATGACTTAAATTGGCCAAAGATGTTTTGTTGAACTGTTTTCGCTAGCTGGTCTCCCAACTGACAAGTACCTAAAACCATCAAAACCCATTAAGCTGACCAGTTTACCCACTGTGGGCCAGTTTAAGCGGTTTATTTCCCTCATGAGGATGAGATACAGTGCCTTGGCATCGCTGGTTAAGGTGGAGCGCTTGAAGGATCAGCCTCAGCTAGTTGGCATCATCATCATGTTCTCTCGCCTTCGCTGATTTGGTTCGAGTGTTTTGTCCTTTTAATTGGCTGTGTGTTTAAGCATTATCGGAAATATAGACAGAGATGCTGAAGTCCTCGTGCGTTGTTAGTTTTCTTTCCTCTGAGGAGCGCAGTGTTGTTCCGCTGTGTTTATCGTTCCTCTGAGACGACTCGCTTCTAGAGACTTTTCTCTTTTAATTGGATTGGATTCTGCATTGGCCTCATTATTTCGGCTAATTAAGATTTAGCTCTGTGGCATCTTTTGTCACCATGGTGTAAGTGATCCACATTGATTTTATTCGCTCATCTCCATTCAGATTGTTTTTCGCCGAGGAACAAAATCCCAGATCGGCTTCTAAAATTCTGATAGATTCAAATTAATGAGATTTTCTTTGAGAAAATGTAAATCATGTAAATGTATGCATTGTATTCACACCCACTGTCGCATACGCATCACAAAAATATGATAACACAATATCATACATATTTTATGAGCAGTCACACAGCATTAGCATGTTTAACTTTACCTCAGTATATACAGGAAGAGTCACATTGACACGAACTGAACTGTGTCTGGGTCAAACTAATAATGAACAATGAAGCCTGCAGTGTCATTCAACATCAAGCACCATCAGGGTAATTTGTTGAAATAAAAAACATTAACATTTAACAACATTACATTTAACACAAAACCCTAATATACATAACTGATTAGGAAAAAAAAGAAAATTATGCATTAAAAATATATATATATTAAATGTGAATTGTGGGAATGTCAATTTGTATTTTCACTGTAAATTAAACAATGACTTGTTCTTTTTCACTTCTGTACATGTAACGGTATTTTACAGCAAAAATTACATTAAATGTACTATATATATATATATATATATATATATATAAACACTATATATTTACCGTAAAATTTTACGGTCTTTTACCGTTAAAAATCATGATCATTTTTTACATTACACACACACACACACACATATATATATATGAATATTAATTGTATAGCCTTCAATGACTTTTGCTGATATATTTAAATAACTCATGCGATTATACACTGAACTTTATAAACTCTGTCCAAAGACTTGCAAGCTCCCTGTAGCGAGCATTTTAATTCAGCATGGAGTGGTGTTTAGTCATCAAAATGGAAAAATGCAATAGTCTTATTCAATGTTTTGGTGGACTGATGAAAATAAGTCAAGTAAATTAAAATAATAAAAAATAAATAAATTGTGCATAATACAACACCTAGTGTTAATTTTCACAATTTGAAAATGGTAAATTTTGCATAGGTTTTAATTAAAAACATACTTAGATTTATAAATGCTGTAAAAGTATTTTTTAAGTTCAAAAGTAAGATAAAAATAAGTTCATGAGACCGACTGCATTAACTAATGTTAACATTTTTTAGCTTATTGTAACATGCAAAAATAATATAGTAAGAGAATATAAAATAAAAATATGATATATAGTAAGAAAATTCTCATATTAGTTCTGGTTCAACAATCTCTGGCAATGGAAAGCAGAGCTGCTTGGTTTTAGTAATTATAGATACACGTTTCTCTGAAGTTCATAAAGTGAGCTGCATATACAGTATTAGGGCATTTGTATGTTCAAAAGACAAGCTCAATGAAAGAAAAAAAAAATTCAAAGCAAGAGCAATAAAAATGAATAAATCCAACCAAAAATGGGCTTATAAAAGTTCAACGCAAATCACATGTTAAACTCAAACTATGAAAATGAAATTGCTTCTACAGTAACGTACAGTGCAAATATGGATTGTCCAGGAAGCGTGTAATAAGACGGTGTTGACGTGCTATTGTTCATCTCAAACACAGTTCTGGCACAATTCTGTTGTGTCTGATCCTTTCGGTTCCCTTTCACAGGTTTTTGCACTCTTAGTGTTGCATTCTGGGGTTAAATAAGACGTGACCATAAATAGAGGATGAAACGTTTAATTCTCACAGACACGGCTGTAAAAAGTTCACACTTGGAAGAACTAGCGAATGAAACAGCTGTCTTATAACACACAACAGCTGTTAAAACATTGTTTCTGCAGATAAAGCACAAATTTATGAAGTGAATATCTCACCTTGAGAGGTGCGACTTGATTGAAAAAGCTTTATCAGTACAGTGTGGCCTTTTTGTAAATGTTCAGAATAGTTTCTCCTTATCATGATCAAGACAGATTCAAATAAGCCTATTTTGTAATTGTTTGTGTATTTTTCAGATGTTTCCACTTCGTAGCTCATAGTTGTTTTGTCTCTGATGTTTCTCATACTATATTAGGAGAAATATGAATAAATATGCATTGGAAAATCTACTCTTGGGAGTATATTATTTTCCCATGCATTTGATGCATGGGAATGACGTTTGATAATAAATGACATTTGAAACTGAGACATATGAGATTACTGGGGTCTTTTTCTCAGATTTCAGAAAACATCTCCATTTTCTCTCCTTGCTGTGTAGAAGACACAACTAAGACATTATGGCAAGCTGTCACTCACACAATATCCACCAATAGCAAGCCACAACCATTCAATCAATTCCCCACAGACAAAATTAAGCCCCGCCCACATATGTTCTAGTTCCAGAAGTCAAATATACGTCACAATAGCGAAGAAAAGACTTCAGTTTCATGCCAACTTCAACAAAATGCTTTTAATATTAGTTTTAATCTTGGTTTACGATACACTCTAAAAAATGCTGGGTTATTTCAACCCAAATTTGGGTCAAATATGGACAAACCCAAATGTTGGGTTAAAAATGCAATTAAAAAAAAAATCACAGTTGAAAGTGAAAGTTGAAGTTGGGTAAAAATTTTCAATTACATTTTAACCCAACATTTGGGTTTGTCCATATTTGACCCAAATTTGGGTTAAAACAACCCAGCATTGTTAAGAACATTGTCATTTCAACTTTCACTTTCCACTGTAAATTTTTTAATTGCATTTTTAACCCATCATTTGGGTTTGCCCATATTTGACCCAAAGTTGGGTTAAAACAACCCAGCATTGTTAAGAACATGGTCATTTCAAATTTTAACCAAACTTCAACTTTCACTTTCAACTGTAAATTTTTAATTGCATTTTTAACCCATCATTTGGGTTTGTCCATATTTGACCCAAAGTTGGGTTAAAACAACCCAGCATTGTTAAGAACATTGTCATTTCAAATTTTAACCCAACTTCAACTGTAAATTTTTTAATTGGATTTTTAACCCAACAATTGCAATTACATTTTAATCCAATGTTTGAGTTTGTCCATATTTGACCCAAATATGGGTTGAAACAACCCAGCATTTTTTAGAGTACACTCTAAAAAATGCTGGGTTGTTTTAACCCAATTTTGGGTAAAATATGGACAAACCCAGCCATTGGGTTAAAAAATGTAATTTAAAAATGTAACCCAATGGCTGGGTTATATTTGGGCCATATTTTACCCAAAATTGGGTTAAAACAACCCAGCATTTTTTAGAGTGTAATGACCCCTCCAGTGATGAAGAATGAGGGCATCGAAGTCTGTGTTGACATTCCATATGTAATTTCCTCACGTCTTGACGTCGGGGTATATTATGTGCGGATCACTTTGACTGCTCAGGTTTGTCCTTGGCTACCTGAAGGCTTTTCAGAACGCGGAGCTAAAATTAACACCACCTATAAAGGCAATGGTCTGTAAACACACAAGCAAACAAAGGTCAGATAAATTGGAGATCAGGACCGGCAGTGTTGCCTAGTGGTGCGTGTGAAGGAGCTCAGGTTATTCTGGGATACGGGATGCCATATGTTGGACACTGGGAATACTAGAACTCACCAGTCCTCATGTCGCTGTTTGCAATGGAATATTGGGGCCCTATTTTAACGATTTTAACGACTGAAACGCAAGTATCAAGCGCGAAGAGCAAGTAACTTAATAAAGTCGTTATTTTTGTTGTTTTTTGCGCACAAAAAGTATTCTCGTCGCTTGATAAACTTAAGATTGAGCCACTGTAGTCACTCGGACTATTTTAATGACTTTCTGGGCCGGCAAGTTTCAATTACAATAGACAGTGTTGGGTGTAACTGATTACTAAGTAATTAGTTACTGTAATTTAATTACTTTTCCATTGAAAATGTAAAGTAAAGGATTACTCTTAATTTATCTGTACTTTAATTACAGTTACTTCTGATGTAATTGAGGTGAACACTGTGTATAGATCAATCCCATCTCACAGCGATTCGTACGCATTTTATGAGGTGTCTAAATTGTACGACCGCTCTCGTACAAATTCGCATTTGAATTATTGTAAAATATGTATGATAAACGTGTGAAATGTCATGAGATCAGACATGAAACAATAGTGGGTTTCACATCAAAATGTATCTGATGTTAAAAAGTATATTTTTATAATGTAACCTTCTCCACTTTGGTCTGTTTAAGGATAATTCATGCAATTTTATTGTATTTATTTGAAAGAATTAAAACAGATCCATGTCTATCCTTGTATTATTCATCCGGTTGAGATTGATATGGGATTTTGAAAGTAATTAGTAAATAAAAGTAATTAAATACTTTTTAGAGAGAGTAATTAGTACAGTAATCTAATTACACTGTTGAAGAGGTAATTAATAACTAGTAATTAATTGATTTTTTAGAGTAACTCACCCAACACTGCCAAGAAGGAGATGAATAGTTGAATAAAGTCGTTATTTTTGTTTGTTTTTTTGCGCACAAAAAGTATTTTCGTCGCTTGATAAACTTAAGATTGAGCCACTGTAGTCACTCAGACTATTTTAACGACGTCTTTAATAACTGTCTGGATCGGCAAGTTTCAATTACAATAGAAGCCTATGGAGGAGTGATCCAGCTCTCAGATTTAATCAGAAATATCTTAATTTGTGTTACGAAGATGAATGAAAGTCTTACGGCTTATATTTTTGGGTGAACTATCCCTTTAACTAATGTTAAAGCTACACTGTTGAACTCTTTTATTCTTAGCTAAAAACACTTAGTTCTTTCAAAAATATATGTGCTCATTAATGTATATTTACTTCGTTCAAGTAATAAAGTGTTCTTGTGAGTGTATAATATGCGATTGAAAATACATACGGGTGAGGGGTTCTAATGTCGGTCGCCATGTTGTCCTCCATCTTGAAAGTACATTAGCCAAAGAGGGACATACCCATTAATTCAAGCTTCGCCTTTCGCGTTTACGTTTGAGTTAACACTCATGGACGAGGTCGAACCGGAAGCCGTGTTTATCTTGGACTACATTGGCCACCGTAGGAGTTAAAAACGAAATCGGAATTGAGAGGAACAGAAACTAATATTTACTAGATGGTCATATACCTTTTCACCACTAGATGGGGGTAAAAATCACACAGTGTAGCTTTAACACAAAGTAACCTTTTAGTAAAGTGTTAGCAAAAGAAAAAGAAATAATGAATAAATAATATTCTGGGATGGAGTATTGTTCTGTTAAATAGGGCCTTTACTGTTCATTTGGTACATGTTGTAGCTCTAGTAATTCGAACAATGTGTCTGTAGAAGTGCAGACATTGGAGAAATATTGAGTTTAAAGTGATCTATTCATATAAAACAGAAGGCCACACTGACATATGAACAGAATGCAACAATATTGAGATGTTGCACATACCAGGGAGAAAGAAACAAACAATCTTCAGTCATTGTTGTTGTTGTTGTTGTTGTGGGTGGTGTGCAGTTTTGTCTTACGACATCTCACACAAATATGACTCTATGTAGCTCGGCTTACAGTCGGTTTGACAGACAGTGCTTGTCTTCATCCCTCACTAAAGCCTTCCAGTAGATCCTATTTTCAATCTTGAATAAATAACAAGATGGTTTGTAATAATTCACAACAAGCAGGGGGCAGCATGCGATTGGTTTGGTGGGGAATATTGTTTTAATTTTGGCATTGGATGGTAATTAGTTGACTTTGGGAAAGTTGCTGTCGTGTAATATTCTACATGAAAGGTTAAAAAAACACGTCTTAAACACCAACTGCACTGTGACGATTACTTTGACAAGCACGCAGCAGTATAGACTGCATAATTTATAAGAAAGTGACAAGACGTTGTTTATAAAGTTTTTACATGAAAGCCTCCGAAAGTTGTTGCTGTTATCTTCCTAATTCCCCCAATCCCCGTCATGCATTACAATATGTTGTGTCAGTCTACATGGTGGATGAGAATAGTAGAGGAAAAATAAAAGAGAAACTTGTGAGACACTCAGATGTGTGTGGTTGCATGAAATGAAAGTCTGAAACAATGCTGGGTTGTGTCAACCCAAATTTGGGTCAAATGTGGACAAATGTTGGGCTAAAAATGCAATTAAAAAATTCAGTTAAAAGCGAAAGTTGAAGTTGGGTTGACATTTTAAATTACATTTTTAGCCCAACATTTGGGTTGGTCCATATTTGACCCAAATTTGGGTTAAAACAACCCAGCATTGTTTAGAGCGTATTCATTTATTTCAAATTGTCTTATGATCAGTAGTGTATTTACTAGAAAATATTTTTTTTTCTGGTTATAATTCATTGGCTAGATATTGCTGTTTATTGCAATGTCTGATTTGTGAATCCATGGTTGCAGAAAAAAATTTCGCCAAAATTTCAAAATCTTTGTGAACATTTATTTAACCATGGTAAATTTACATTTCTTACTTGAGTTAATTTTTAATCTCTAGTTTTTGTGTTTATTTAAAATTAGACAAATCTGATATTATTTTAATCTCCAATCTGTTGTTTAACAGTTGATATCGTTCTTTAATGCTTCGCTAACTAGCAGAAGACGCTAGCAGGGTTTAAACCCCAGTTGTGCAGGTGGGGCATGTTGTCACACTGCGTTACAATGTGCCCCTATTAGAAATATGCTATTATATTCCATACTTTTATGAATTCTATTGAGAAACATGTAAATAAAGACTGAGAGTCAATGTTATTCAATTATTCATTATTATTTTGTTTTGAACTATGATGTATAGCTGTGTTTTACGGTGTGTTTGTCAAACTCAAAAATTTGTTTATTTTTAATTATTAAAAAATGCTATTATTTTATATGAAAAAGTTATTAATTGTATTTTATTAAGAAAATATTTTGGTTTGACTTGTGTTTTTTTTTTTTGATTAGATGAGATAGCATTTTAAGCTGCTATATGGTGATGTTACAATGTACCCCACCTATGGGGCATGTTGTCACATTTCACTTCCATTCTTGTATACACTGTATTAATAAAACAAAACATAATTGTAGACATGTGGGAAATTAATTAAAAAAATAAATACTCTTAACCCTAAGTAGATTTACACAAACTGAGCGTTCTCCCCTAACTATTGATGGGTTAAGGTTAGGTTTAATGATAGGATCAGGGTTAGTGAGTTATAGTAACATAATATTGAAATGCGGTACAGGACTGTAAAATAAAGTGCTACCGAATCCATTATATTAAATGAATCAGGATGAGTGCTTTTTCACCGTTTTTGGTGCACCTTGGCTAACCTGATGCCATGTAGACTGTCTTCTTTAAAGTTAAGTTAGGTCAGATGGTGTGTGGGAGGTGTGTGAAGGATAAAGCGAAAGGTCAGACGCTGGAGGAGAGTCTGTGCCCAGAGCAAGGTCAGTCCAGAGGTGGGAGGTCAGACTATTGTTGGGAAAGATGTGGTCAGGCAATGTTTCTCCATGCATCACCTCATGCATGTCCCGAAAGTAGAGGTCAGCAGCCTTTGTCACCTGACGTGCCCTTTTTTAATCTTCTGACTCAATATTAAAGCATGCTGGGTTAAAATATTATCTTTGAGATGCAACATCATAGTATTAAAGGGTTCTATATATGTAGCATAGGGTTCTTTACTCAACTCTAAAGGACGTTTATTGCTAAAAAAAGGTTCAATAATGACAAGAAAGAACACTTTTGGCACAAAGGTTCTTTAAAGTCTATTATTCGTTCATATATTACATTATTCTGCAACATTTTGTAGTATGTAATTAAATTATTGTTTATGAAACTAATATCACATTTTAATCATGCTGATTTTGGAGGATAAAAACTGAAATGGCACTCTTCGTCTGATATTGATTAATTACATTTTTTAACCCCCATATCTTGAATTTTGTGATCATTCACATGCATTGCATTTTAGGGGTTCCAAATACATAGCGATTTAGAACCTTTTAAGGTTCTATACAGAACCTTTTCTTCTAAGAGTGTGTTTTGACCAAACTTGACCTTTTTTCATTTTTGTGAAATCGAATCCTCTTCTCTTACGGTCTATGGTCGCCGATTCGTGAACATTTCCTAAAGGAAAGATTTATGGAAACAGTGACTGAGTGCAACAAAGAACAGATGTGTATTTCATTCCTCTTACACTCTAAACAATGCTGGGTTGTTTCAACCCAAATTTGGGTCAAATATGGACAAACCCAAATGTTGGGTTAAAAATGCAATTAAAAAAAAATACAGTTGAAAATGGAAGTTGGACCTATAGATATGTGTTCAATATATTGTGGAATATATTTTAAATATATTTAAAATTAAATATAAATATATTTAAAATTTAAAAAATATATTTGAATATAATTAAATATATTTTTATATTTATATATATTTTTTAAATATAATTAAATATATTTAAAATATTTTAAATATATTTAAAATTGTATGGAAATATATAAATAAAATGTATGTATGTAATATATGACATGCACGGCATAGCTATTTAGCTCAATTCAAATATCTTTAATAATTTACTGCATTGCACAAATACTTTTTATTGAAACATATGCCTTTCCACAGTTTCCTAGGGTCCTTGAAAGTATGTATATTATTTATTTATTCCTTATTATTTGTGCATTTTGTTTACAGATATTTTATTTTTATTTCATAACAGCACTGCTGACCGATTGAAATAGACATTGCTCATTGAAATTCATTTATTTTATATTGTATAATTTGTATATTTTCTGTTCAATGGCACTCTGTATTGTTGCACTGTTAATAAATGTAGTCAAACACAAAAAATAAAATGGAAGTTGAAGAAATTTGAAATTATGGTTTTAACCCAACATTTGGGTTTGTCCATATTTGACCCAAATTTGGGTTCAAACAACCCAGCATTGTTTCAAGTGTAATATATTGAAATGAGATGAATCCGTAAATCATAAAAAACAAATTCGCAATAAATGCTGGTCACATTAACATTAGATGACTATATTTCTAGACCAGATTTGGTGCTTGTCCTCCATTTCTGAAGACTTTTATTTTAGGTTGAGTGAATTTAAGCAGCCGATATTTATTCTAGAAAACGTTAATGTTTGATTTAGAGCAATTAATTATGTCAGATGTTATATTTCACATGTTTAGTCCTTTTGGTTGAACTGGTCGTGACTAATTATTTATATTTGACAGCTGCATTATAAACAAAGATTTTTTTAACATCACGATCATGAATGTGAAGCTATCCGTGTGGTGATATTGTGTGATCAAATCACCGGCGAGTGATTGGAGCCCACGGGGCGTTATCTAACAGGACCGTTACTCATTTATGACAGCGCGGCATGGCTTCATTTCATCCGGCTCTTTTAATGTGTTGAAAGACGCACCGCTCCCCTCAGCATCACGTCAGTGTGGAGACGTCTTGGCTGTGTAAGTGACACTCAGATGAAACATTAGAGAGATCAGCATGTAGCTTTCAGCATCTCTTCAGTCGTAGAGTGATGATTTAACGATGCGTGCCAACAGGACGTCTTCCGTACTTGTTAGTAAACCATCGAGTCGTTGACTAAATGATGTGTTCTTTGTAGTTACTGTTGCGTGCCTCACCTGGAAGCACTCAAAGCATGCTCGAGATCTCCTTAATATCTCAGTCCTTTCTCTAATGAAGCACAAAACTTCTTGGATGTTAGAGTTTCTGTGCTTGCAATGAAAAGTCAGAAGTCTCATTATGAACTCATTAACATTTCTCATCAAACTTTCCCAAATGATCTGAGTGGTTTTAAATGAGTGGTAAAGTCTGATTTCACTTTTCTAACTTTAGTTAGTGTGTAATGTTGCTGTTTGAGTATTATTAAAGTTACAACGCTCAAAGAAGTTGTACTTTGCTTTGAAAGAAAAGGACTACAACAAATGGCTGTACACTCTAAAAAATGCTGGGTTGTTTTAACCCAACTTTGGGTCAAATATGGACAAACCCAGTCATCGGGTTACATTTTTTAATTGCAGTTTTAACCCAACGTTTGGGTTTGTCCATATTTGACCCAAAGTTGGGTTAAAACTTGAAACATTTTTTACACTCTAAAAAATGCTGGGTTGTTTTAACCCAACTTTGGGTCAAATATGGACAAACCCAGTCATCGGATTACATTTTTTAATTGCATTTTTAACCCAACGTTTGGGTTTGTCCATATTTGACCCAAAGTTGGGTTAAAACTTAAAACATTTTTTTACACTCTAAAAAAATGCTGGGTTGTTTTAACCCAACTTTGGGTCAAATATGGACAAACCCAGTCATCGGGTTAAATTTTTTAAGTGCATTTTTAACCCAACGTTTGGGTTTGTCCATATTTGACCCAAAGTTGGGTTAAAACTTAAAACATTTTTTTACACTCTAAAAAAATTCTGGGTTGTTTTAACCCAACTTTGGGTCAAATATGGACAAACCCAGTCATCGGGTTACATTTTTTAATTGCATTTTTAACCCAACGTTTGAGTTTGTCCATATTTGACCCAAAGTTGGGTTAAAACAACCCAGCATTTTTAGAGTGTAGGGACTACCAATGACATCACCAACCCTAAAATGTGCATAAGGAACATGGAGTCCATGTTGAGAAGAGGAAGAGTGATTGTATAAGAGTACATTTGTGAGTCAGCTCAAACTCTAGCATCCATCTTTTTACATGCAAAGTCACTCTGTGTGCATTCCACACACTCTAAAACACACTCTGGGTTGTTTTAACCCAAGTTTGAGTCAAATATGGACAAACCCAAAATGCGATTAATAAATTTTTACCCAACGGCTGGGTTTGTCCATATTTGACCCAAAATTGCGTTAAAACAACCCAGCATTTTTTAAAAGTTTATAGAAAATAACACTTTTATTTTTAACTTTCCTTGAAATTCTCAAGGTTTGACCATTAGAACTCTGGATTAATTATTAACATAATTGTAATAGAGCAATGTTAAACCTCAATTTCTACCAATGTTGCCCATTCAACAAGAAAATGATCAACCCAAGGCCTATAGCCAAGCAAACAGGTCCACGGGAAATAGACTTGTTCCTTATTTCCCTGTAGGAAACCACCATCAGTTTCTGCTTAGCATTCAGCAGTTCTGGCCGAAGCGTTCCCCATCATGTCTCTCTCGATTTCTATTCGTAATGAAGTCAGTGGACTTCAAAGAAGGCGTTTGATATCACTTGCCAGTATGACGATGAAACCAGCTCATTAGCGGCTGCTTTGATAAGAATCAAACAAGTTATTATAGTGTTAACCTCGTAACCCAACAATGAAACACAGTTTACCTAGAAGGAAGGGGAAATGCGGTTATAAATCACACCTAAGGAGATGCGATTCCTTTTCCAGTATTAAAGAAAGGCCCACGGCAGAACACATGCTGTCGAAGATAAGAAGATGCTTGATCGAAATGGATCTGTCCGATGAAAGAGCATCTCTTGCCAGCCAAGCGTTTCCAGGGGAAGCTAATAACCGTTCCTTTTCTTCAGTAGGAGATCTTTTGAGAAGTGTGATTAGAGTTTGAACAATAGGCTGGAGCTAAAATGGTGATGTTTTCTGTAATCAGACTCAATTTTTGCATGTTCTGAAGAAAAATTGCTTTCACAAAACTCCTCGCCACAATGCTAGGGTGGTTTGAATGGATTTTAGAGTGGGTGCTTGCTGGGTGGGTGTTCAAAAAGTCAAAAATCCCACCAAAAATTTCTACACTCTAAAAAATGCTGGGTCGTTTCAAGCCAAATTTGGGTCAAATATGGACAAAACCAAATGTTGGGCTAAAAATGCAATTAAAAAAAATTACAGTTGAAAGTGAAAGTTGAAGTTGGGTTAAAATTTTAACCCAACATTTGGGTTTGTCCTTTTTTGACCCAAATTTGGGTTAAAACAACCCAGCATTAAAAAATGCTGGGTTGTTTCATCCCAACTTTGGGTCAAAAATGGACAAACCCAGCCATTGGGTTACCTTTTTTAATTACATTTTTAACCCAACGTTTGTGTTTATCCATATTTGACCCAACTTTGGGTTGAAACAACCCAGCATGTTTTAGAGTGTAGATATATGGCTGATCATTTCCCACTTTCAATGCAAGTGTGGGATTTTTGAAAATCACTAACATCTAAATAAAATTAAAAATATAAAAACCCTTAAACTTTTATTTCAGCTAATTGCACTCTAAAAAATGCTAAGTTGTTTAACCCAATTTTGGGTCAAATATGGACAAACTCAACCATTGAGTTACATTTTTAAATTAAATTTTTAAACCAATGTTTGAGTTTTTCCATATTTAAGCCAAAATTGGGTTAAAACAACCCAGCATTTTTTAGAGTAAAAATGAAATAAAATTAATACAATCTAAATAGACATATTGAAAAAACTATATAAAATTGAGAACAAAAAGACTAAAATTACATTGAAAATGTTAACCGGAATAAAATAACACCTTGAACGTATTGTATTTCAGACATTTGCCAATGTAACACTTGAAGTACTAAAATTACAAAAAACAACTAAATAGACTAAATAAAAAGGTAACAGCAAAAAAGTATTAAATTAACTACAATTACAATTAAACAGAAAAATTTTAAATTAAATATAATTTAAATTTTATTTAATTTAAAATTAAATAAAAATGTATATATTAAATATAAAATTTATATTTAAAATTTATGTTTAAAAAAATATATTTATAAATATTTAAAATAACATAAAAAACATTTGAACTTTTATTTCGGCTAGTTGCATTACTAAAACTCAAATAAAATTACAATTAAAAAGAAAACTAAATAAAAATGTATATATTAAATATAAAATTTATGTTTAAAAATATATATTTAGAAATATATAAAATAACATAAACATTTAAACTTTTATTTCGGCTATAGTTGCATTACTAAAACTCAAATAAAATTACAATTAAAAATAAAGCTAATTCACACTGCTCATAGTTGTCAAAAATGGCCGATAATGCAACGCATTCTCATCCTAGGGCATCATTTAACTAACGCTTTTGACCATGCATCTAAATCCGACGCACATGGCAACCTTTAGGTAGGTTTAGGTCTGGGGTAGGGTCAGGGTTAGACCACTAGGAGGCGCGTCTCATATTGACTCTAAAGGGTGCCATGTGCGTCGGATGTTGACGCATGGTCAGCTGATGACGCCTTGGGATGAGAACGGACTTAAAACAGGCATATGTTCAATATGAAGTCATTAGGAGACTGGAAAATACGTAATAGCTATAAACATTACATCAGACAGCGATGCGGTCTACATCTTCACTGATTAAATCATGATTTAGCCTGTAGCTCTTTGTGTGAACACTTTAAAGCACGCTTTTATATCATCATGAGTGAACTAAAAACATAAAGAAAGACTTCCACGTCCCTCCATAGCTAGCTGTTGAAATCTGAATCTGATGCAAGCCGAGAAAAAGCTCGGACTGAAGGGAAAGCCCAAGACAATACGGGCTTTCAAGTGTTGTCAGATACTGTTCTTCCCTGGTCTCTGTTGGCAAGCGTCTTCCTCTCTGTCAGCGTCTGACCTTCTCTTAGCGAAGAGCGGAGAGAGAGCAGATGTTCTGGAAGGTCCCTCGGGGACATCTTCATATACTGTATATGAAGCTATTAAAACCAGCGGGCTGAGGAGAAGAGGATTGTTTTGAAATGATATAGCTCATTTATTTTGTTTGTGTAGTGTCTGGCAAAAACGCTAATGAGCAAGTGCTATCCAATAATAAACAACTGTTCATCTGATGGGATCTTTTGCTGCATGTAAAAAAGGCAGTCTTGATCAAATGTTTAATTTACAATACAGATTTATGTCATTTAATTACACTTTACTTGAAGGGGTGTGCATAAGACTGACATGGCATACGTCTTGAATATGAAGGAGGGTTTATGCATGTTTATGACAACTGTCATTAAGTGTCTTTCGCTCAATAATGACATTTTGAATACAAATATGACATTGTTTGAGATGTCTTCATGACAACTTGACATAAAATGAAGTTAAACTGTCATGTGGTTGGCTTTGTCATTGGCTGTCATGAGGCATTATAACTGTGTCATGAATATTTTTTGTGACCTCAACTACAGGGGTACTAATTGAATTTGTCATTAATGGCTTCAAGAGGTAAAAACGATATAAATACTGTTCGTTTTCTCACACAAACTGCTCGTTTCGTGTCTCAGGCCATCAATGTGTACTTACATTTACGAGTCATTAAATCATGTTTAATTAGGACTTTTCTGTGCATGCTCTTTCAGGTGCTGACCATAGACCTCCATTATATGACTGACAAGAACGGTTTGACCTAAAAATATCAAACTTGAAACTACTGCGGGGTAAAAACGATATAAATACTGTTCGTTTTCTCACACAAACCGCTCGTTTGGTGTCTTAGGCCATCAATGTGTACATTTACAAATCATTAAATCATGTTTAATTTGGACTTCTCCGTGCATGTTCTTTGAGGTGGTGACCATAGACCTCCATTTTATGACTGACAGACTAACGGTTTGACCTAAAAATATCAAACTTGAAACTACTGCGGGGTAAAAAGAGGTAAAAACGATATAAATACTGTTCGTTTTCTCACACAAACCACTCGCTTCGTGTCTTAGGCCATCAATGTGTACTTACATTTACGAGTCATTAAATCACGTTTAATCTGGACTTCTCTGTGCATGCTCTTTGAGGTGGTGACCATAGACCTCCATTATATGACTGACAAGAACGGTTTGACCTAAAAATATCAAAATTGAAACTCCTGCTGAATCAATCTTGGATGCCCTCGAGGTAAGCTAAAACATACCAAAAATTAATTTCAAAGTGAACTATCCCTTTAAATCATATGCACAGAGACAAAAGCACAAACCCTGTGAAAATTGGCCTGACTAAAAGTAAAAATATTTGGATTCAACTTTGGTTAAATCCCATTTTTTTTCAGCAATTCCCTCCCGTCTGGAATATATCCCTTTTTAGCATCTGTGTGAACAGGCCCAAAGGGATAATTTATTTTCTATTAATATTAAAAATACAAATATTCATGCTTGGTGTGAATGCAAAAAATGCAAAAAAACCCAAGCTGGCTTAGAGACCAGCACAGCATCACTCACCTGCAAAACTGTTGGAAGATAAGAAGCCTGACACTAAAGCACTAAACATACTAGACCTGAATTTTGATTTAAATAAAATCATCACAAGCTAAAAAACAGGCCAACTCGACGAGAAATTCACTTTTTGGTGCCTTATCAACAAGAGTGTCACGTTGAAGCTGTTGAATGAAGTTGGAAAGGACTTTTGAGAGGAGTGAAAAATGCCTAGAGCCAAAACAACCACGCAAAAAGGAAATCACGCTTCTTTTTAGAAAGTGTTTATTGCTATTCTCTCAAGTGCATAATCTGTGCATGCATTAGTCAGTAAGGAAGATATTCCTCGGCTCTAATAATTTCCCAGAAAAAAAAGTGAGGCGGGAATGGAAAACGAATGGTTGCGTTCATTAGCGGTCTTGCGCCGTTTGCCGGTTTTCAAAACATAATCACCTCATTCATTTGCATCGCGGACACGTTTCAATGCCTGATCAAGTATTCCGCGTCGGTCGTGGTTTGTTGGGAAATTCAAAGGGCATTAGCTCAAAGTGACTGCATCCAGAAAGCAAAACAAAGGGGGCAGCGCATTTATCCCTGTGGTATCCCAGGCTGTGTTGTCCCAGACACAGTGAAGTTTCCAGCTGTGAAGGAGCCATCTGTTCTCCTCTCCTTCATTTTAATTAGCGGTGGTTCGTTCCTTTATCAGCGCCCGCCTCACTTTCTCTCGGGAGTCTTGGAACGCAGGATTATGACAAACAGGTCACGCGATCCATACAAACACAGATTAATATTTTAACGCCCCTAATTGCGTCGTCAATGGAAATGGAAAGGACACGCTCACCTTTTGTCCTAATTTGTATTAATGATGTTTATGCCGTTTTGTGGTGTGCAACAACTATATTGATTTAAATGATCTGACGCGCCATATTGTGGTGATCGCTCTTTGAAGGATGCAGAGAAGAAGAAAACACCAGGAAAAGTCGAATAGTTCAGAGGTTTTCTCAGACACGATTGTCTAAGCAAAATGGTGTCCAAAAGACGTCTTTTCAACGTCTTTGTCACAAAAGTCGGAGGTTGAAATTAAAGACGTCCACTGAGGGGCCGGAATTAAAGTTTTTGACGTCTTTTTGTGACGTGTTCTGCACGTCCGATATAGACGTTAATGGGTCCTTCGGACAAGGTTAAAAACTAGTTCAAATATGGCCATTATGGACATGTTTTCAACATAACTTATGGTCTTATTTAGACAATTTATACTGTTTTTGGACCAAATTAACACTCTCAGGATGCATTACATTAAAACTCATGTTTATGTACATTGTTTAGATGCGGTTTAGATGGTTATTTTTTTATTTTAGTTTCATCACCATTGTGGTGATCAGTGTTTGCTTTAGTTGGGCTCTTGGTCCCAGATCACCTTACTTTAGCTTTTCTTTGGCTGTTGTAATTGTGTGTTTGTATCACACCATTGCTTGTGCGGCGAAAGCCAAGAAAATGAAAAATCAACTGTCTACAAACTGCTTGTTTATGATGACAAAATCAACACATTGCGAGCATTAGCCTAAACAACATCCAAATTTTTGTTTTTTATATCTGATATTTCAACCCGATCTCACGAGAATTGGCATGAATTTTACGAGGTGGCTAATTCGTAACAATTTGTACGACCTCACTCGTACGAATCAGTACGTTTTTGCTAAATCGTACATATATTACAAATTGGCCAATTCGTATGAATTCGTACGAATGACCTACTCCTGACCCCGCCTCTAAACCTACCCATCACGTGGGTTTGGACAAATCGTACGAGTGAGGTCGTATGAATTACGAATTAGCCACTTTTTAATCACTCTTACGAATTGGTTGTGAGATAGCGTGGGATATTTATAATTATTCATCTAGTGGATCTGCATTATTTGGATCAGTAACTTTAAAATGATCACTGTGTACAAAATATTTTAAGAAAGTGAATCACAGTCACACACTGATATCAAGATTCTGGATGTGATTCACAACAATGGTTACAACCAAAACAGCTTGGGAATCAAGGATGTTTTGTACTATGAAAGCTACCCATCATGCATTGCAGCATGAAGCATTTTTTTATTTATTGTCACCATTTTTGTGAATCCTATGCAAAATCTTGATGTCTATGTGTGACTTTATGGTACGTTTTCTCAAAACATTGTGTAAACTTGCTTTTTGTCCACCTTCCATGCTACTGGCCCAAATAATACAGTTCCACAAGATTGGTGGAATAAACACAAAAGCCTAAACACAACGTTAAATTCTCACTTTATGTTGATTTCATCATTATCATCATCATCAACAACAAGGAGCTGATTAGAGCCAATTTTACATTTCTTGGCTTTCTCTGCCACAACAATGGTGTTATTCAAACACAGTTACAACAGCCAAAGAAAAGATAGAGTATGAAATATTGGGACCAAGAGCCCAACTAAAGCAAACACTGATCACCACAATGGTGACTTAAAATGAAAGAAATATCACCATCTAAACAATGTAAGGAAATTACATTGAAATAAATATGAGTTTTAATTTAATGCATCCTGAGAGTGTTTATTTGGTCCAGAAACAGTATAAATTGTCTAAATGAGACCATGTTGAAAATGGCCACATTTGAACTAGTTTTTAATCTTGTACGAAGGACCCATTAACGTCTATATCGGATGTGCAGTGCACGTCACAAAACGACGTCCTAAAAAATTTCATCCTGGCCCCTTAGTGGACGTCTTTTCAACATCCGACTTTTGTGACAAAGACGTTGAAAAGACGTCTTTTGGACATCATTTTGCTTGGGTTGGGTTGCAACCTAAAAATAAGTGGCGGGTTTGTTATGAACCATTTGGTTCCCATTGAAGTCCATTATATGGAGAAAAATCCTGAATGTTTTCATCAAAAACCTTAATTTCTTTTCAACTGAAGAAAGAAAGACATGGACATCTTGGATGACATGGGGTGAGCAAATTATCAGCAAAAGTTTTTTTTTTTTTGTTAAAAGTGAACTACTCCTTTAATTCACAATAATGCATCAGTTACCAATTTTAGCTGCTTTTTTGCATCCGTTTAGATATGATATAAAGACTGCAAAGCTAATTTCGGTCTCCATGAAACTTGAAAATAATAACCTGCGATATCATCATAATATCTCCTGCAAACCATCATTGCAGATGTTTCATCTATTAAGGATTAAAAGGATTCTAACATGATTTGCGAGTAACTTGCCACGTTTGAACATCAGGCGGTCTGGTTCGGTCTCAGTGTGGTACATCATGCTGAGATTAAAAGGGCTCTTACCAAAAGATTGCCCATGAGTCTGGGAAGGGTTTTGTTTCCAAGTAATTTTGCAGTCAGTCCACTCAACTCCAGATTTTCAACCATTAGCAATTTAGACAGGCCGTCCCACCATTTCAGCCAGAGAGATGAAAAATAGCAGCAGGAAGACTATTACGATACTACTCGAAGAATCATTCTGTTCATACAACAGCATGCAGAGCAGCTCAAATAAGTGCCAACAACGCTGGTAAATGGCATCGCAACTATTGGTAACACTTTATTTTGATGGTCCCTTTTAAACATTCTGTTGAATACAAGTAACTTTGCCACTACATGTCTAACTCTCATTAGAGTATTAGTAGACTGTCTGCTTAATATCGGCCAACTCTATATTCTGATGCTCCTCCAACAGACACCCTACAAGTAACTTTGCAACTACATGTCAACTTATTCTATCCCTAATATAAAAATTAAACAGTGTGCAGCCTTGCTACGTCTTTTCAGCGGTTAGATGAGAGTAATCGCTCGACTGAGGAAAAGAAAATTATTATAAAATAAATATAAGGTGTGAGATTTTTGATTTCTATTACAACTATAAACTTTGATAACGAAAAATCTGTATTAGCTTATTATAATCCTCTAATCTTTTAAAATGAAATGAACCAGCCGCAACGTGATCTCATGAGAATACGTTTGTATTTGTATGTAAAGTGTCGTTCTATCATACGTATATATACGTTTTATATGCGCAGAAACGTATAATACTGACGTATTTACAGTTCTAATTGACTGCACAAAAACGTAGTTTATTTACATATGAAGAAATCCACCTACGTACACATTTGTACGTATCACAATGCATATTAATATCGTAGCATGATTATGTTTTGACTCTATTGCATTCCACAGTCTTATTCAGTCACATTTAATGATATAATACTCATTATTAACATTTTGCTCGTTTCGCCTGCATGGTGTTAAACAATACAATATAAAACCTTAAAAATACATTCTTTAACGTTACTCGTTTAACCGTTTTCGTTTATTTATCTTGAGACCCATAAAGCGTTTTCTCCTAACAAGAAACCAAAGGCAATGTCAACCAAGTTGTCCTGCAACTTGCAAGCTTTAAATATTACGTTGTATACGAGCCGTAGGCACACAAAGTTAAGTTTCCTGAAGCCAACACGTATCTCTCGGACGGCAACATAGACGCGCGAACAAACGGAAGTTGACGGAACATTCTCGTCGCTAGGTAACCAACGACATCGCGCGAACACACGTCGTGATGGAGAACGGAAGAAAGCTCGTCTAACATTTTTAGGCTGGAACATTTGATATCGAGCCCATCGTATACATTATTATTGATGCAGTCAAAATCTACAACTTCTTTGCAACCAGGCCAGATGCTTTGGCTCAGTTTGGCTTGCTTACATTACCTGAATATATATAAGGGAAATGTTAGTGGGAATGGGAAGGAATGAAGATGCATTTCTTCATTTTATTTTAAATTATATATTAATAGTCTTTCTAGTTACATTAAGGCTACATGTATTAAAGCAGACTGCCCTGGGTAATATTTTATAGCCTGTCAAAACATGCATTAATTATTGCCATTGCATTTGTATTTCTCAAAGATGTCAGGGAAAAAGCAAGAGATATTTGAGATAACTGATCATATTCCTTAATATTCTAATATGCCCATTTGCTCGCAACGTCCCACCACACAATAAATCATTATACCATTTCGACTAGACACATTCAAAATGGAAAAAGATTTCTTTTTCCAAACTGTTTGGAGCATAATGTTATATAACATTAAAGAGTAGGCTATATTTGATGTGATGAGATTTACCAATTGTTATAATTTCAATTTGTGCTGGTTAATTATGAACAATGGGTAAAATCGAGGGGTGGGGCTTCATTTGGGCTCCTCCCCTAACCGCATGTGATCTCACTCAATGCTTTTGATAAAACTTGAGAACCCTGCAAAAATAACAAGCAGCAATTTATTCTGAATAGGAGGCGGCGTTTCATCCCGAACATGACCAAGGTCTTAAAGAACCCCAGGATAATATAAAAGGGAGTTATAAGCAAGTCTCGCCTCAGTTAATGTCAAATTGCATGAATCAACCATCCAAAAGAGACTTCATAACTTTGCCCAAGATGCAAGGTCAGACTCGATGAATATAGATAGTGGAGTGTGTCAAACAACATATAAGATCAGATCAAGACTCAATGTGCTCTGAATATATAAGGCAAAGAAATGAGTTTGACTACAAAAACTACAGCTAAAAGTGTTTATTCCATGCAATGAAACAGAGTAATGGTCTAAGTTTGTCAATTTAACCCTCTGGGGTTGTTCGGCCCAAATGGACCCGAAGAATTTAAATTTTTTTTTTTTAAATCACAGCTTCCTCAGAATGGTCCGATATTTGGTGACTTTGTTCGTATTTGGTATTTGAACACCCTGAAAAATTGGTGAAAGGATGTGAATAGTCTAAGTGGTTGGAAAAAAAAATAGTCACACTTGGGGTGTTTGGGTCCAGATGGACCTGCATGGAAAATGAATGGGAAATTGGCAAAAATGTGAAAATACTGAGTTTGTTTGTGCGTACAATCTACAAATCAGCCACGATCTTGAAAACAAGCACACTACAGTGAAGGGGTGAATCTATAAAACATCAAGAGTGCAAAACAGACACATCCAGACACACACACATGCACAAACACACTTTTATACACAAACACACCAAAAAATTCAGATTATACATGTGTTTTGCATGTTTAAAATGCTCAGTTTTTCCACCAGATGGCATCCATCTCATTTCAAAAATTGCTGTTTTGAGGCCTAGGCTTGACTCTAAAATGAAATACAGCTTAAAAAAAAATCTATTATGTTCAATGGGGGGAAATTTTGTCATAATTATTGCATTAATACTAATTATAATTTTTTTTTTATTTTTGAAATTTTCTCAAAACACCAAAAAAGAAAAGAAAAAATATTATTAAAAATGAGTAAAAAAAAATCATGTTTTTTTTTTTTTTTTTTACATGAATCCCGGCCTTTGGGTCCATTTGGACCCGAACACCCCGAGTGTGACTCTGAAACGAACAACCCCAGAGGGTTAACTGATTAAAACACATCAGAAGTAAGAAATCTACTTGTCTTTGCTATCCTAAACCAAACAGCAAGAACATTTGCATTTGAGAATTTGAACTATTAAAGTGTCTTAAGGTCAGAAACGCTCTTACTGTTTCTGCATGCTCCCGTATATTAGTCTTTGATGGGTTTCACTTTCTGTGTGTGGCTGATAATAAACAGTGAAATGCAGCCGGCGTCTCTCTCCCATGGATGCCGATCTGGGCACCCGGATGCTCTGCTTGGCCCACCAGGCTTATCAGTGCACCTGTGGACCCTCGCTGGCCTTCCCATCATTCCAGTCTCTGTGTGAAGTCCCACAGACAGCATGACCAATCTGGCCTGTCAGTCAAGAACTACTCTGCTAACTCTGAGATGCACCCAGTCGACATAACAAATAAGAGCAGATGCCTATGAGGGTGCATCATCAAACGAGTACTCTGACTTTAAAAGTTTTTGCAATAAATAATGCATCCCAACATGTATCTGTCCAAGTTTGCTGATATAAAGTTTACTTGTAGGTCCACCAACGGGTAAACGTCGACCTACAGTATGTCGACTTTTCTCTTTCTTAACGCATCACCTTATTATAAATTAATTTATATAGTGTTTTAGTGTTCTTTAAAGGGATAGTTTACTTTGAAATTCATTTTTGGTATGTTTTAGCTTACCTCAAGGGCATCCAAGATGTAGGTGTCTTTTTTTTTCCGTAGTAGTTTCAATTTTGATATTTTTAGGTCAAACCGTTCATATAATGGAGGTCTATGGTCACCACCTCAAAGAGCATGCACAGAGAAGTCCAAATTAAACATGATTTACTGAATTGTAATTGTAAGTACACATTGATGGCCTAAAACATGAAACGAGCGGTTTGTGTGAGAAAACGAACAGTATTTATATCGTTTTTACCTCATGTAACCACAGCACAAGCGCCGGAAGTGATCTCTCGCGTGTGTACGTCACTCATTGTTTGCGCAGAGATTTCGGAAGCGTTACTCTTAGTAATATAATCCTAGTCTATTAACCTTGACAGATTCAGAAAAGAAATTATATAATAATTTTAAAAAATCAGTGCTCTAGGAGGAGTACTTTAAATTCCATTGCGTGTGTTTTGCAAAGAACCCTAAATAGCCGACTTCCTGTTGAGCTGGGGTAAAAAGTAAAAGTATGAAGTATATATGAAACGATGAGATCTATATGTGAACCGAGTTTCATATTATTACATGCAAGTGTGTTTGATTTATGGACCATCTTTTCGGACCCCATTCAAGGGGGCGCTGTCGAGCCCCCCTGCCACGCTCTGATCGCTGTTTTTGAGCATGTTAAGGGCCCCAAAAGTGCCCGAATAGTCGTACGAAAAATAATAATAATAATAATAGAAAAAATAATCCTAACGAAAACAATAGGGCCTTCGCCCTTTCAGGGCTTGGGCCCTAAAAAACTTTTTGTACCTTTCTCCGCACTGCCAAAGAAGTGCTGATGACAGTTATAGTAACGTGTGTTGTATACACAAAGATGTGCAGTATAGTCCAGGATGAAAAGTTCATAAAACTGAAACTGGAAATGTCTTTTCAGACGACGTTCTGTTTGACAGCAGAATATCCATTTCAATGCAATTTCAATAAGCCGAGTTGATACAGTGTCACATCCAAAGATGAGAAATATGCATGTTACAGACGTATACTTAATCACTGTGCTGGAAGAAATATTGGAATGGGAATGAAGTGGGTGATGTATAACCCGTTCCACCTCTCAAAACGTGACGATAATTACATTTCCCACCAAGCATTTATTATTGAACTTTAGTGAGAAACGATGCAAGGACATAGAATCGACTTTTAAAGAAAAATCAGACACTTTAGGAAGCGGATGCATTATATCAGTCTGAGGTATTTTACAAGCACTTGTCAGTCTAAATTCCTTGCAGTCGGTTCATTACATTTTAGAAGCTTTGTGCATATTCATATTCAGGCCTAATATTGACACCCTCAAACAAGACTTGGCTGTGACTTTAATGTAAATTCAGCTGATCAAAATTTTCCAGTGGACAAAAAAAATGGGGTTGTAAACGTTAGATGTGACCTTAAAGGAGTAGTTCACTTAAAAAAAAAAAAAAAAACTTTTGCTGGTAATTTACTCACCCCCGTGTCATCCAAGATGTCCATGTCTTTCTTTCTTCAGTCGAAAAGAAATTAAGGTTTTTGATGAAAACATTCCAGATTTTTCTCCATATAATGGACTTCAATGGGAACCAAACGGTTCAAGGTCCAAAAGACAGTTTCAGTGCAAACTACAAACTGTTCAAAGGGCTTTAAACGATTCCAGACGATGAATAAGGATCTTATCAAGCGAAACGATCGCTCATTTAATAAATAAATAACAAAGTTTAAGTTTTATAAGCTCAAATGCTCGTCTTGCTCTGTTCTGTGATGCGCGTTCGTGACTCTCCTGTTCGAACTCGTTCATCAAAATGAACGAATCTTTTCCCGAGTGAATTCATTCATTTCGTTTGTTGAATGAACCAAATGACACGAAAAAAGATTTGTTCATTTTGATAAACGAGTTTAAACAGGAGTCACGAACGCTCATCACAGAACAGAGCAAGGCGAGCATTTGAGCTTATAAAACTTTAACTTTGTTATTTATTTTTTAAATGAGCGATCGTATTGCTTGATAAGACCCTTATTCGTCGTCTGGAACGTTTAAAGGCCTTTGAACAGTGTGTAGTTTGCACTGAAACTGTCTTTTGGACCTTGAACCGTTTGGACCCCATTGAAATCCACTGTATGGAGAAAAATCCTGGAATGTTTTCATCAAAAACCTTCATTTCTTTTCAACTGAAGAAAGAATGACGTGGACATCTTGGATGACACGGGGGTGAGTAAATTATCAGCAAAAGTTTTTTTTAAAAGTGAACTACTCCTTTAAGAGGTCAGAGAAGTTTTTGTTTTGTTCTTGGTGTGAACAGGCATTTATACGTGCATTATGAGTCTTCTTTACTTCGTTCATCTCAACTATCAGTTTCACTTTATTTTGGTCCACTTTAGACTGTAATGTTGCAGGCAAACGAACCTACACCATACTCTCATTGGAGAATCAGACTGACTTCTAACACTAATGAGAGTGGCATGTAGATGCATAGTCAACATAATATCTATATCAGAATAAAGTGTTAACGAACAATCAAGTGCCAAAGACTCTCGGCCTCATTCAAATTGTTTTCATTTATTTAAGACCTTTTACAAAAACATCACCAATGTTCTCCAGAGTGTCATGTGATGAAACCCATGAAAGGGCAAGGCTTGTTTAAATGGCATTTTGATGGCATTTGTGTTCCCCCTTTAACCTTTCGTTTACTTTCATTTTTGATTAAATTTCATATTGGCTTTATTCTCATGGCGACCTTTGCCCCTGGTCCCAAACCACTGCTAATAATGACAACCATTCTTGTCAATATAGAGAACATGCTCAAACATACACAATACCCATACTGAAGAAAAAAAAGTCTCTGTATTTTCACATACAGTGATTCATTCGACAAGTGAGCTGCCATTGTAGTCTATAGGGAGCATCACAGGCACTCCTACATAAAAATGACTTCTAGACTTCTATCTTTCAGTATTATTGGAGCGACAACTAAAATCTCAGGCTGAGACACGTCTGAACTCGTTAGCTGTTGAAAACACGGTACAGATATGACACTTTTATGCCATTGGTTCACTGGGTGTGTTTAGAAGTTAAAATAAATGGCTGCTAATTTGCACGATTCGTGCATGGCATTGCATTTTAACAATCATTTGTGGTTTTTGCAAAACTTATGTCTTAGATGTTTATTCCATCTGTATAAAGGGACAGCCCAGAAGCTAATTTCACTCTCTGCCAATTTCTTTGCCATTGTCTTCAGAATATAATGATGCAACATAATAAGCTGCAGAATAAAGTACATCAGGTAACACTTTACAATACGGGTGCACTAACAAGCATTAATTCATGCTTAACTAATGCACAGATAATACTGAGTTAATGTGTAACTAATGATTATCTAAGCTATTCATTAAGGATTACCACATTAGGAAGTAATTAAGAGTCTATAAGCTTAATGTATTAGTTCATTCATGAATTGTTTTTAATTAAATATGTAATTGTGGATTAATTCCATTTTTAACTAATAGTGTTAATTACCAGAATGAGCCAACGCCTTGTATTTCAACTTCCAGATAATGACAGGTACACTAATATGCATTAATACACGATTAATTGCAATAATTTTTAGTGCAAATTCATGAGCAAATGACTAAATGACTAGTTAATAATGATGTGCCCCAACAAGTAAAGTCATAACATAATGATATCTTTTGCAAATCTTGAGCTAATGATTAATTAAAGCAGACAACTGGAAGTTGAAGTGCATAGCTTTGACTAATTGTGGTAATTAACACATTAATTTACACTATTAGTTCATAAAATATGCTATTAAGGAATTAATACACAATGCCACATTGAATTAATTCATGTACTTACTTAATCTATTAATCATATGGACACTTTATTAGTTGCTGATGCAGTAATCATTAATTGATGGTTTAGTTCTTCATTAGTTACATTAACTCAGTATTATCTGTGCATTAGTTAAGCATGAATTAATGCATATTAGTGCACCCGTATTGTAAATGTCTGGCTAGTAATACTTTTTTTTAAGTTTATTGCATGGAAATTAGTGATTAAACTGATTTGCATACCACTAATGAACTGTAAATTAATAATTTGATTGCCACTGTTTCAGATTTGATCATATTTTTCTAACTGAGCACATCGCATTATATCATTGAGACACTCATGGCTATCAGGGTATCATTATTGCCGGCAAATTCGAACTGTGACAAAAAATATATTAAAAAATAACAAAACAGTAGTTAAATGTTATCATTAAAACTGATAGGACGGGTCCCTAACAATATAGAGGAGGTTATATCTTAATCCATCACAGAGAAACACAGATTTAATTAACTCTAATTGCATGTTTATATAAATCTGACATCAGAGTTAATCAGTCTTTATCCCTGTGTCCAGCAGTGAATTTAAACATAAGAGGAGCCCGTCCGCCTTTGAATTTAGCAACTAATTACTTACAGACGAAACTAAAAAGTGGTTAACTTTCAGAAGAGAATCCTCAGAGAATCGTGCAATCCATTTTACATTTTTGATTTGGGTTTTTGATGTGGGCTGTGGGGACTTAAGAACTGTCTGAGTTTGAAAGCAACACTAGTCAGGGGAAATTTAGTTGAAATAAGAAGCACTGACGATTAAGGACCTGATATAGTGTAAAAACTTTATATTAATATCTGCCTTCTGGCTATCTGATGTTCTCCACGAGCACTGCTACAAACTTAGAGGAAGTGGCGCAAATCAAAAGATCCCACTGACCTTGGTTTGTATCAACAACTCCCCTCTTCCTTCTCTGCTAATGTCTCAACAAAATGAACAATTATTCGGACTCTTAATCCTCTCCCTCCTTAGTCAACTCTAATGGCTTGCGACTTTGATTCTCCATAAACAAAACAACAATCATCAGCGGCCAATTTTCCACACCACAAATCGACACTAACCAGACCGATATATCGGCAGGCCGATATTATCGGCCGATATTAGGCATTTTTCAAACTATCGGTATCGGTAGCTATAGTGTTTTGAGAAAAAACTCGTTAAATTTCAAGAAAAAAGTCGAAATACAATTTTAAGAATTAACTCATTAAATATAGAGAATAAAGTCATTGTGTTTCAAGAAAAATACTCGTTAGATTTCGAAAAAAAATTCGAAATACAATTTTGAGAATAAACTCATTAAACATTGAGAATAAAGTCATTGTGTTTCGAGAAAAAAGTCGCAATACAATCTTGAGAATAAAAATTTGAGAAACTGTCTCCATGGTTGCTTTGTAAAAACCTTTGCATTGCTGCAGTGCCAAGTATCCTACCATTTTTGGCCCCCATGTCTGCGCGGCACTCTCGGGAGACACTGTCCTGTGCCAGTAACTGCCGTTGTGTTCCGAGAAAAAAGTTGAAATACAATTTGAGAATAAAGTCGTGTTCCGAGAAAAAAGTCGAAATACAATTTGAGAATAAAGTCGTGTTCCGAGAAAAAAGTCGAAATACAATTTGAGAATAAAGTAGTGTTCCGAGAAAAAAGTCGAAATACAATTTGAGAATAAAGTCGTGTTCCGAGAAAAAAGTCGAAATACAATTTGAGAATAAAGTCGTGTTTCGAGAAAAAAGTCGAAATACAATTTGAGAATAAAGTCGTGTTTTGAGAAAAAAGTCAAAATACAATTTGAGAATAAAGTCGTGTTCCGAGAAAAAAGTCAAAATACAATTTGAGAATAAAGTCGTGTTTTGGAGACCAGAAACCGTTTGGTTACTGATTTTCTTCTAAATATCAGAAAATTGATTCGAAAACAGTAAAACTCAACTGTTTAACTCTGGGGGAGTGGTAAAATGAGCCTATTTCCAAAAAAAGCGGAGTATCCCTTTAATGAAATCTTTAGATCACATGAATTTCATCTCAACCTAGTGCAATGCTGGGTTGTTTTAACTCAATTTTGGGTAAAATGTGGACAAACCCATACATTGGGTAATTGTAAAATGTTAAATTACTGGGTTTGTCAATATTTTACCCAAATTTGGGTTGAAATAACCCATCTTTTTTAGAGTGCAGGCTATCCAATGAACTGCATATCATACTGGTTTCGTGATCGTGGCATGTGGGCTGTGATGAACATTAAAACATAATCACACTCAACGTGTGGGCTCCCTCGCGGTTTACACCCAATTCTGGCTTATTAAAAATTACCAAAGCTCTTAAGCTGTAAATATGCAACTCGCTGCCTAAGATAAGGCCTTCTGTATTGTGGGAAGAGATAAATATGTGCTTAGGAAGCTAACAACTGCCTCCACTGTATTTTGGAGCATGGCTACTGTACAGGTGTAGCAGGCCAATTACATTTTTCAGAATTTTACCTCGAGGTTAAAAGTTCAGCTCCTCATTTCTTATGTCGTAAACAGTAAACAATAAACTAAATCACATATTGTATGAGAGTGTGGACGGGAAGAAGGTGCACACTTTTATATAGATGATCACAGCAGAGTTTCTGACATTATGTCGGTGATATTTGTGATCAAACCACCCACTGGCGACATTCTTCATTTACTATTTCAGCCCTGGCGCGGATGATGTTTTACTCTCCTCCTTCTCTACCTCTAGCCTGAAGGGCTCCTGTGCTTTGGGGAAAGCAGAGTGGGTCAGGAGTTCATATGTGGGCTAGAGAAAAGATTTGATGAAGTAAACAAACATTCTCTGATGATCCGCACTGAAGGAAAGTGGAAGCGCAGGTCCTGCACAGCATATCCGTTCTGGAAATACCCCCTTCTTGCTGATTTGCACCCAAAGAGTGAGATTTACATAACATTACAGGGCGTGCACTTTTGTCCGAATTTGAAAATTTAGGAGTGCATAAAGAACTTTAGGTGTACGATGAATATTTATTACATAAATAATGTAGTTCTGAAGTTGACTGATTGGATTAAGAACTCCCATATTTTTTTTTTTTGCATTACAAGTAGCCTAAAAAATGTTTTTGGGAAATGTTATGTTTAAATATGAAAATAAGTTGATGCCTTGAATGCGAATTTATGAAATTAAATATGCATTAAGGAATTAAATATGCAGAAATCAAAACAACGAATAAAATTATTTTTCATAGGAGATTTTAGTGGGGGAAAAAAAAACATTCGAAATACACTTAAGTGTATTTGCATCTGTTATTTCAATTACAATGTTACAGAAGAGGATTAGGGCCAAGCATTAATAAAAAAAAATGAAAAACCATCTCGAGATTAAAGTCATTATGATGTGAGATTAAACTCGTTAAAATAAATTCTAAATACATTCCTGAGAATAATATTGAGTACTGAATATAAATATTGAGAATAAAGTCATTGTGTTTCGAGAAAAAAACTCATTAAATTTCGAGAAAAAAAGTCGAAATACAATCTTGAGAATTAACTCATTAAATATCGAGAATAAAGTCGTTGTGTTTCAAGAAAAAACTTGTTAAATTTTGAGAAAAAAGTTGAAATACAATCTTGATAATAAACTCATTAAATTTCGAGAATAAAGTCGAAATACAATCTTGAGAATAAACTCATTAAATATTGAGAATACAGTCGTTTCGAGAAAAAACTCGTTAAATTTCGAGAAAAAAAGTCGAAATACAATCGTGAGAATAAATTTTGAGAATAAAGTATGACGCATTCTATCAGTGTTTTTAAAGGTTTTTACAAAGTAACCATGGATACAGTTTCTCGAATTTTTGTCTCGAAATTGTATTTCTACTTTTTTCTCGAAACACGACTTTATTCTCAATATTTAATGAGTTAATTCTCAAGATTGTATTTCGAACTTTTTTCTCGAAACACGACGACTTTATTCTCGATATTTAATGAGTATATTCATAAGATTTAGTTTTTTTCTCGAAACACGACTTTATTCTCGATATTCAATGAGTATATTCTCAAAATTATATTTCGACTTTTTTTCTCGAAACACGACTTTATTCTCGATATTTAATGAGTTAAATTCTCAAGATTGCATTTCACCTTTTTTCTTGAAATTTAATGAGTTTTTTTCTCGAAACACGACTTTATTCTCGATATTTAATGAGTTAATTCTCAAGATTGTATTTCGACTTTTTTTCTCGAAATTTAACGAGTTTTTTCTCGAAACACAACTTTATTCTCGATATTTAATGAGTATATTCATAAGATTTAGTTTTTTTCTCGAAACACGACTTTATTCTCGATATTTAATGAGTTAAATTCTCAAGATTGCATTTCAACTTTTTTCTTGAAATTTAACGAGTTTTTTCTCGAAACACAACTTTATTCTCGATATTTAATGAGTTTATTCTCAAGATTGTATTTCAACTTTTTTTATCGAAACAAATTTTTTCTCGATATTTAATGAGTTCATTCTCAAAGAGTTTGCCTTTAGGTTGGCATCCTCTTATAGTTCAACTACTTTGTATTCTAGGCCCAGATTCACTGTCCTACAGAACCCTGATGGGCAGACACAGCTCCTCTGGCATTTTAAAGTGCTAATTCCTGTAACACGGCCCTGCGCAGCTCAGCGGACGACCCAGTGGAGAAAATGGGGATGCTGAGACAATAATTAACTCAAGATAAGTGTAAGAGAAAACAAGACTCCCTATGCGATGCACAGAGTTGTTATTGCCGCCCTGCTGCGACTGGAAACAAGAACAGAAACAAACTGCACACATTTATTCTGCGCTTTGGTAAAAAAAAAATAGTGCTTTAAAGAATTAATTCAAACAAAATAAATATTATAGTCTAATTGGATGGTCTAATTTAGATAGTCTCCTTAGTAACTTTGCATCTGCATGTCATTTACTAGTCATTAGTGTGTTTGTAGTCTGTCTACTTAAAGGTGTAGTTCACTTTAAATTTGGTTCATTCAACGAACGAAATGAACAAATTGACTCGGAAAAAGATTCGTTCATTTTAATGAACAAGTTCGAACAGGAGAGTCACGAATGCGGATCACAGAACAGAGCAAGGTGACCATTTGAGCTTATAAAACTTAAACTTTGTTATTTATTTATTAAACGAGCGATCTTTTCGCTCGATAAGACCCTTATTCATCGTCTGGAATCGTTTAAAGCCCTTTGAATAGTTTGTAGTTTGCACTGAAACTGTCTTTTGGACCTTGAACCGTTTGGTTCCCATTGAAGTCCATTATATGGAGAAAAATCCTGTTGTGCATGTGCTGTGAAACAGGCCTTAAAAGTGTTTTTAGATCAGATCATGATAAACAAGAATATAAAATGAGAATAAGTATAAATCTATACTCAAATATGTGGTGAGTTGTTTTTATGACATCAGTTCATAAATTCCCAACAAGCTTCCTCTAAGAATCTGGTGGTGGTAACAAGAAGTTGTTTTGATGGTTTGAATATATGCGGTCCATGAAGCTCTTGATATCTGGTTCATGCTGTACATTTTTACTCAAATGATTCCTCTTCGCTCTCTCCATGAGGTTACATTGAACTTCACTCATTAGACATGTAAAGAGAATCATTTTTTCCGAATTTTGTGAGCGAATCTAATTTGAACAAACAGACGTGTTGAGATGTGGGTGGCTATTAATATTAATCACAGATCTCAGCCATTCTGGGAAAAACAGACTGTCAAATCATGAAATATTTAGCGGTTTTCCACTTTGAGTTAGCAGACCTGGACTTCAAAACAAACATAGTCAGATTCGGTTTTATGGGTCTAACCCTGAGGCCGTGATATGTCTAAATCGCTTGTCTTGACAGCGCATTACCTCAACCATCTGAATCCGGAGGTCGACAGTGTTTGAAGATATTACTGATTTCAACAGGGATTAACCAACACAATATCACCACAATTCGTAATTTTATGAGGTGGCTTAGGCCCTGTTTACACGAGAACGCTCGTGGGTGAAAACGTAAAAATATTTTATCGGATGTGCCTTTCGTTTAAACGGCGACGGCGTTTTTGAGGCTTTAAAACGCAAAAAAAGTGAACTTGCGACCATAGTTGGCTAACAATGCTTTCGGGAAACACACCGCAGATGAGCTTCTCGCTGACTCTCGGTTTACTCTGATCTGATTGGTTCAATAAACACGAATACACAAATATTGTTTTGCTTACGCTTGAAGGGTGATTTACACCTTTACAAATCTTCTTTAATTAAATTTATTTTACGCTTGCAATCTTATGCACTCTTTCACAAATCTCACCCTACGCATGCGATACTTTATGGCATCATTTTACCTTCATACGAATTAGCCACCTTTTAATCGCTATACGAATTCGTAGAAATTAGTCGTGAGATAGCGTTGGATTAACAGTGGGGACAGCAAAATGTAGGGATTCATAATCATATTTAAAGCTGGAAATGATTTTAAGTTTTATGTTTTTAATAAGTAAATAAACAAATACATATTGGAAATTCCGATTTCCCAGTAGGAACTTTTAACTGGAATGCTTTCTCAAGTAACTCAGAATCTATTAGTAACTATTTGTGGACAATTGGTGTTTTTTTTAACCCAACTTTGGGTCAAATATGGACAAACCCAGCCATTGGGTTACATTTTTTAATGACAT
>CM075866.1:40408283-40460783 GCA_038021265.1 Cyprinella venusta | reverse complement strand
TGCTCGAAGTGGACCGGTAGGATAGAGACTTTTTATTGCAAGTTATGAAAATAACGTTAGAATACTAAAACGGACATATAGCATGACAACATATCATCTGACCACTATGGAAGCTTGTTTCCGCCACAGAATAAAACATTTTAAAATATAATTGCGACTTTTTATCTCACTATTCTGACTTTTTTTTCTCATAATTGCTAGATATAAACTCGCAATTGCGAATATTAAAGTCTGAATTGTGTGATATAAAGTCAGAATTGCAAGTTAAAAAGCCAGAGTTGAAAAATATAAAGTCGCAATTGCGTGATATAAAGTCAGAATTGCGTGATATAATGTCTGAATTACGTCATATAAAGTCAGAATTGCGAGTTAAAAAGTCAGAGTTGAAAGATATAGTTAAAATTGCGTGATATAAAGTCAGAATTGCATCATATAAAGTCAGAATTGTGAGTTAAAAAGTCAGAATTGCGAGATATAAAGTCAGAATTTTAAGTTAAAAAGTCAGAATTGCGAGATATAAAGTCAGAATTTTAAGTTAAAAAGTCAGAATTGCGAGATATAAAGTCAGAATTGTGAGTTAAAAAGTCAGAGTTGAAAGATACAAAGTCGCAAAATGCATGTTAAAAAGTCAGAATTGCGTGATATAAAGTCTGAATTAGGTCATATAAAGTCAGAATTGCTAGTTAAAAAGCCAGAGTTGAAAGATATAAAGTCGCAATTGCAAGTTATAAAGTCAGAATTATGAGTTAAAAAGTCAGATTTGACAAATATAAAGTCGCAATTGCGTGATATAAAGTCAGAGTTGCATGATATAAAGTCAATTGCATATTTTGTCAAGGCAAGTAAATGCGCCAGTAGAACAATATTACAGTCAAAATTTGAGTTTTTTAACTAGTTAACAGTAATACCTGTTAATAATAAACTATACTAAGTTAAGGATAAACTTTTTTTTTGTTACAGAAATAAATAGCAAAACCTGATTGACCTTACAACAAATCTTTTATGCAATTTAAGGGTTTTAATAGTACTGTAATTAGTGAAGGACAGGCTTCATAAATCTCTCGACGTATAAACCTCTAGGCTGCCAGAACTGCAGAATGCATCCATCAGATGAGACAGATGACAGATTCTGACACGGCTCTGGTTATTAAAGAAGTCTGCTTGAGTGAAGACATCTAAGCAGAGAGAACTGCAAAACCAACCGGAGCAGCCGTAGTATATAATTAAACACTCCGTTTCAGCCGACTTCTATTTTTAATTAGTAGTGTTTGCTAAGTCAAGCATCGCTACTACTATTGCTCATACTGTGGGTCAGTGATGGGAACAAACATCTAACACGGAGTATTTTACTTGTGGGTACTTTGATAAAATATCAATAAAATTGAAGATCCAATTTGGGCTGAAACAACAAAACTGGTTGATAATGCATCCATCCAACTCGAAGTGATAAAGTCCAATGAAAAATGTGCACAAAATTATCAATAATTATCTTAAGCACCTGCTACTTTTTGCATGAATAAAGATAATCACTTTTTTTAAAACACATCATGCACAGCCTTATTGCATTTATAAAATAGTTACAATACACTGTAAAAAAAATATAGTTGGTTTAACTTTAAAAAGTAAGTAACCTGGTTGACTTAAAATTTTAAGTTGATTGAACTGGAAAAAGTGAGTTAATACAATGAAGGAGATTAATTTAATCACCAGAAACTCAAAATTATATGTTATCTGAACTAAATAAATTATTTAAGTTGATTTGATGAAAGAAAAAATATTGTGATTACACTGTAAAAAAAAATATTATTGGTTTAACTTAAAAAAGTAAGTAACCTGGTTGCCTTAAAATTTTAAGTTGACTGAACTGGAAAAAGTGAGGTAATACAATGAAGGAGATTAATTTAATCATCAGAAACTCAAAATAATACGTTATTGCAACTAAATAAATTATTTAAGTTGATTTGACAAAAGAAAAAATGTTGTGATAACAAATCTTGAAAATATTTTTTTTTTACAGTGTAGCACAACCACGATAAAAGACCCCAATATTCAAGAAAGTTGGACATTTATTAGTAATAATTATCTGAATGAACAATCTGCAAAGTAATATACTATACTGTTTTCTCCAAAAAAATAAAAAATCTAGTGATTTTACACAACTCATTTCTAAGGATGCAACGTGACACTATGCAAAGCCTTGTTTAATAGCGAACACAAAAAGTCGAGTATAATAAATGCTTAGGTTGAACTAGGGCTCTTAATTTTAATAATGGACCAGCCGTTCCTTATCTCCACAATACCCCGGGTATATTACGACCATGTCATTCTGGCACATCTCCCAGAAGTGTCCCGCTTTGACACAGTGCATATTGGATACTTAATTCATGGGCATATTTTTAAATATTCTTATCGAAGCCTCAAATATGAAACAATTCATTCAGTCATATAGACCATTGTCCGTAAACCTGTCACAATTATGTATTTTTTATGGATAAATCAAAATTACAATTTACAATATTCTTATACAATATAAATAAATATTTTCAAGATTTGTTATCACAACATATTTTCTTTTGTCAAATCAACTTTATAATAATTTATTTAGTTGAGATAACTTATTATTTTGAGTTTCTGATGATCAAATCAATCTCCTTCATTGTATTAACTCACTTTTTCCATTTTAATGAACTTAAAATTTTAAGGCAACCAGGTTACTTACTTTTTTAAGTTAAACCAACAATATTTTGTTTTTTACAGTGGTAATCACAACATTTTTTCTTTCGTCAAATCAACTTAAATAATTTATTTAGTTCAGATAACATATAATTTTGAGTTTCTGATGATGAAATTAATCTCCTTCATTGTATTAACTCACTTTTTCCAGTTCAATGAACTTAAAATTTTCAGGCAACCGGGTTACTTACTTTTTTTAAGTTAAACCAACAATATTTTTTGTTTTTTACAGTGGTAATCACAACATTTTTTCTTTTGTCAAATCAACTTAAATAATTTATTTAGTTCAGATAACATATAATTTTGAGTTTCTGATGATGAAATTAATCTCCTTCATTGTATTAACTCACTTTTTCCAGTTCAATGAACTTAAAATTTTCAGGCAACCGGGTTACTTACTTTTTTTAAGTTAAACCAACAATATTTTTTGTTTTTTACAGTGGTAATCACAACATTTTTTCTTTTGTCAAATCAACTTAAATAATTTATTTAGTTCAGATAACATATAATTTTGAGTTTCTGATGATGAAATTAATCTCCTTCATTGTATTAACTCACTTTTTCCAGTTCAATCAACTTAAAATTTTAAGGCAACCGGGTTACTTACTTTTTTAAGTTAAACCAACAATATTTTTTTACAGTTTAGTAATCACAACATTTTTTTCTTTTGTCAAATCAACCTAAATAATTTATTTAGTTCAGATAACATATAATTTTGAGTTTCTGATGATTAAATTAATCTCCTTCATTGTATTAACTCACTTTTTCCAGTTCAATGAACTTAATTTTAAGGCAACCGGGTTACTTACTTTTTTAAGTTAAACCAACAATATTTTTTGTTTTTTACAGTGGTAATCACAAAATTTTTTCTTTTGTCAAATCAACCTAAATAATTTATTTAGTTTAGATAACATATAATTTTGAGTTTCTGATGATGAAATTAATCTCCTTCATTGTATTAACTCACTTTTTCCAGTTCAATGAACTTAAAATTTTAAGGCAACCGGGTTACTTACTTTTTTAAGTTAAACCAACGATATTTTTTTGCTAGAAAAAGAGACATACATTTATTGATTGATTTGTTTGCTTGCATTCTTTCTTTCTTATTTAACATTTTTAGCTATTTTCACTTCCCCTAAACTAAAGGACTAGTCAATATTGAAGTAATCCACAGCATGTCATGATGCTTTCCATTCAGGTTCCAGTTGATTTTTCTTAATTGCTCTAAACTAGAAAGACTAAAACCAACTGGAGTTTGGGAGGTTGCTGTGAAAATCTCAAACTCTCAGTTCTGCTTTTGTCCCCGTTGAAAAGAAAAAGCAGTGATCATTTGTCAGCGTGTCCAGCTTGTGGGCATGAGGCCGAAAGGCATTGCTCCAGGTGTGCGCACAGAGCGGTTCTTCTTCACACGGCGTCCTCTAGGCTGTCTGACAGCACTGATGGAGAGCCACAGATTTAGTCGTAGCCAAATAGGGCTTTAGTGAATTCCCACTGTTCTCCTGTAAAAGCCCTGAGCCCTGCTCCGGTGATTAGTCCACTTCCTTCAGAGCGGGACACTATGACAGGGACGAGTCCATCATGGATTGACCCTGATGTCAGCACTCGGCCCAGCGGAGCAGATGAGTGTCGCAGCGCTGCCAACGTGTCGGATGCATTCACGGGGACGTCCGGAGTGCAATAAAGGTGTTCTGCCTTTTATAGTATGTGAAATATAATGCGTTTTGCAATGATGAATACTTCAAAATGGTGCATTGCTATCCAATTACCTCATTGTGCACGTTACATTTTATGAGTGTCGTCAATTTATTTAATTTTGCATCCCAGTTTTGCGTTAAAAAACCTGTTTGATTAAACGACGAAGCAAGAAAATGCTAAAACTGCATGCAAATAACTTATAACTGATCTAGTATCAGAGTTTTGATTAAAAATGAACAGAGTGGTCAATATGACAGTATTAATTCATAAGTGAGGCTTAGATATGAATATTAAAAATAAGCTCATGTCCAATATGCACTTTATTTGAGAATCACAATCATTTTATAGTTTAATTTTCAATCATGTTTGGCCATCAAAATAAGGGAAATCATATTGCAGTATGATATAATATTATATAAATATTACTAAATTTGTATAGCATTAAAGTTAATCACATGGGCCTGTTTTATTATTATCATTATATATTTATTTAAAAAAATGATTGTGATTTTAATGGTAAAAATGATACAGTGAAAAACTGTTAATTGCTTAACAGAAAGTTTCCTTATTATATACGGTAAATAATTGTGATATATATATAATGGTACTGTACATTTAGTGTAATTTTACTGTAAAATACCGTTAAATTTACAGTTTTTGGTAGTGAAAAAGAACAAAACAGATATTAATAGTTCAAAGGTCAGTAGATTAAGATTATATCAGGTTTATTTTTGTAAACTTTAAGTCTGTAAAACCTTTCTACCTTAAAGTCTTCCTACTGGATTTTATACGGTAAATTTCCGGGAACCACAGCTGCCGGTATTTTACCATAAATTGAACAGATTTTTTGTTTTTTACGGTGTATTGTAAAAAATGATTGTGATTTTAATGTAAAAGACCTTACAATATACGGTAAATAACTGTGATATATATAATGGTACATTTAATGTAATTTTACTGTAAAATAGTACCATTAAATTTACATTTTTTGGAAGTGAAAACGACTTCAGTGTATAACAGTGGAACAAAACAGATATTAATAATTCAAAAGGTCAGTAAATTAAGATTATATCAGATAATGAAATATGCTTTATTTCTGTAAATTTTAAGCTAAGTCTGTAAAACCTTTCTACCGTAAAGTCTTGCTACTGTATTTTATTCGGTAAATTTCCGGGAACCACAGCTGCCGGTATTTTACCGTAATTGAACAGTTTTTTTTGTTTTTTACAGTGTACTGTAAAAAATGATTGTGATTTTAATGGTAAAAGACCTTACAATATACGGTAAATAACTGTGATATATATAATGGTACATTTAATGTAATTTTACTGTAAAATATCATTAAATTTTCAGTTTTTGGAGTCATTGTATAATTTACAGTGAAAAAAAATGTAAATCGACATTCCCACAATTCCCTGCGTGACACTTCACATTTAATGTATTGTTTTTAAATAACCATTTCTTCGTCATTTTCTTAGTTTTTTTCCAAATTTGGGTTAAACCAGCCCAGCATTGTTTAGAGTGTAACAAGCCCAAAAAGATAGACTATGTGCCTATTCTTGCCTCAGCAAGCACACCAATAATCTTGAATTCACTTTGGATGATAAAGTACAATAAAGAAATCTGAATCCGTCTGAATGAACATGCAAAGCACGAGTCTCGCCCTGCAGTCGTGACCGGTGGCGTGTGCGGTAATCATCCGAGATAATGCACGCATTAATAACGCCGCATCTATGGACACTCTTGTGTCCCACCCAATCCTCCTTTTTCCCCGGCCCTTCGGAGACAGTAATTGAGGAAGGCGCCTGGCCACACTGCCTCCGGATCACATTGCCTCCATTAGCCACACTGATGAAGTTTTTTTCTTCATCGCCCAAATGAAGGAGAGCATTTCCATACCACGAATCCAATGTCCTGCGGTGCGATGTTTTAGACCGGCGATCCTAATGGCAGGCTATCAGTGCACTCGCTTACCTTCAGCAATCTGCATTCAGAACAGTGACTCGGCAATTTGCTTGCTGCTCACTCATGCTAATGAGAGCTCTGAGAAGACGCTGGCGATCGGGGAAATTCAGTTCCCACAGCTCCCAGTGGTGTTGAATATGAATGCCGAGCCAAAGGTGGCGTCTTTGAAGAATAGGCTGTTGGCTCCAGAGCGAGGAGACTTGGTTAAAAGGGTGAAGTTGGCATGTTATGTGGTCTGACAGGGTGAAGGTCCAAAAAAATAGGCTTGTTTTCCTGTAAAAAAATGCCACTGGCGCAATTATTTTTATTTTTAGCATTCATTTAGCAACATTTTGTGAGGTTTGTATGCTTCAAACTGAAAAAAAAAATCCGCTCCTGTTGACATTCATTAAACTTAAGTCAAAATACAGTGCATTCTCTGTATGCTTAGTTATGTATTTTGCAACAAAACTTGCTTCTCAAGTAATTTATCTGCTTTGTTTGAATATTACTAAGCAAGAAGGGTAACACTTTACAATAAGGTTCATTAGTTACTACATTAGTTAACATTAACAAAGAATGAACAATACTTCTTCAGCATTTGTTGATCTTTGGTAATGTTAATTTCAACCTTTACTAATACTTTATTAAAATCTTGTTAACATTAGTTAATGCACTGTGAACTAACATGAACAAACAATGAACAGCTAGATTTGTATTAACTAACGTTAACAAAGAATAACAAATACAGTAACAAATGGTTAGTTCATGTTAGTTAATGAATGAACTAATGTTTAATAAATGAACCTTATTGTAAAGTGTTACCGCAAGAAGAAATGGATTTACAAAAGATATGTTCTTCTGTCTGTATGTTTGCTGTTTATGACATTATTGTTGTTCTGCAAACATGCGGTATAGCCTGATGAATAATATTAAATAATATCATTATAATGCCTGTTCATCTTTCTATCTCGAGACCCTTGTTTTCTGTTCCGTTTTGTTGAGTTCCTTCAACACTGTGAAAATTTAAACTCATTATAATTTGTTGATTTTTTTGCATGGGATTTGTTTTCAATTTTACTTAGTTTATAGTTAGTTAGTTTTTACTTTTTAATTATGGCGCGAACTTGACGCGTGAATGAGGCGTATTTGCGTCTACCGCGCCGCAGGAATTTTTTACGCGCATAACGCGTCTTTGCATTGACTTAACATTGAAATCATTCGCGCCTGACGCGCTATTCGTGTCCGGTGTGAACGTACCATAAGTGTGTAATTTACTCTAAATGACTATTAACATGACTTGCAGATTCATAACTTTATTACCTCTGAGGACATTATGACTGTGACATAAGATGTGTACGGCTGATGCTCCTTTGGTTATGAGCGTGCGTGTGTGTGGTCCATGAGTGTGCACACCTCTGGTTGCAGTTTCGCTTGTCGCCAGAGGGGGCGTAGTTCTGCAAAAACTCTGAGACTTGCGCACTGCACCTTTAACAAAGGTACAATAGTTGAGAAACATGCATGAAGACAAATATTCCCCTTATTTTCTGTTTCAGCAATTGCTAAATGTTCTTAGTAACACTAGGGGTTTTCTGGATGGTTTCGAGCGTACACCAATATCGATTTTTACCCAGGGATGAAAATGTGAATTTTACTTAGTTTTTAGTTAGTTTTACAACTTTTTTTTTTACTTTTTAATTATGCCAATTCAAATACATTAGTCAAATCAATCAGATAAACCCACCCAGTGAATGGAGTGGATTTAAAACCACTTAAAAAAAAATATCCCATGTGAACTGACAATTATTTTTCAAAAAACTGAATTTTCAGTTCTTTTTATTTTCATCAATATAATCTAGGGCTGTGAAATGATTAATCTTGATTAATCGTTTGTGTGTACATAATATTTGTGTGTGTAGTGTATATAATTATTTTGTATATGCATGCATACATTAAAGAAAAATATTTTATTAATATATAAAATATTTATATAATATTAATTTTGTATAAATATATATAAAGTTATACATGCAAATATTTCTTAAATATAGACATGCATGTGTGTGTATTTATATATACAAAATAATTACACACACACATATATTATGTTAACACAAACTTTTATTTTGAATGCGATTAATCGCGATTAATCATTTCACAGCCCTAATATAATCACAATTCATTATATTCATGAGACTGTCTGCATGTTTATGGTTAATTAACCATAGTTTATTACTGGTTACTGGAGTGTGTTTGGGAAATGTCCCGCCCCTTACCATAACCGCCAGTTTCAACACTACTAACTAACTCAACCAGGCCCCGCCCCTTTATTCTGCATATGAATTATTTAAATGAGGAATATTGTGACGTGTTCGTTCCCCGAAGAAAACTCAAGGAGTTTGCAGACCTTGTTAATGCAAAACAGAAACATTACACACTAAAGAAAGGATAAGGCTCTCATACAAGTGCATCTTGATTGTCCGTGATTTGTCACAATGGTGCCATCTGAGCCTCGAGAGCCGTACAGTGTGTGTGGTTTCCACGCTGGCAAAGATGGATGAGTTTGGGAAAGCTGAACCTCAGCTAATTCTATGGCTAATCAACGTCTTGGCTTGCCTAGACCAGTGTTTTCACACCAGCTCCAATCACACAGTCAATAACCAGTCGCTCTGAATGAATCACCTTCACCGCTATCGATCCGCTGTCAGATTCATTCACACAAATCGCTAGTTACGAGTATCCGCTTGTCTGTAGTGTTTTTGAACAAAATCTGGTTATGGTTGGTCTGTTTGTAAACGCATACGTGAGAGTTTGGTATGCAAGCCGAGTCTACATTGCGAAAGTAAACTGATTAAAATATTTATCATAATGCATTTTTCATATCTGCTTATTTACAAATTAGTTGCTTTCGGGCAGCATGAAAAAAGAAAATGGTGTAGGATTTACTTTTGAAACAAGCCTCACTCAAGTGCATTGCAGATTTTGTTTTTAAAAAAGAAAAAGCAACACATTGAATTAAACATGGAATTTTTGAAGTAAAAGATTGAAATAGCTCCAATAATCAGTGCATTTGCAATAGATTCTGTGCATGAAAAGTTTTTGGTCTAATTTTATATGTGATATGACCAAGTCTCCTGACTGCCTAGAGTTTAATCATAAGCAATAACAGCAGACCCCATTATCTTAAATGATGATATGCCGCAGTCGTACATCATTAACGGGCAGTGATGAATACACAAACGCAAGGCCTGAGACTGACTCTGCTCATGTGTGTGTCATTTGCATGCTTTACAAGATCACTTGTGTTTCTGAATACAAACAAGCCCATTTCTCTCTGCTCTGTAATTGACACTCTCTGTCTATGGTATTGGACTCATTCAGTGCTTCACTATCAGTTTTTTAGCTTGAGTAGGTTTCATCATATAAGCATCATATAAGAAGAAGCCCAATGTCTCTTAAAGGTGCATTGCGGAAGATTTCATGTTAAAAATAGCCGTTTTTCTAACCCATACACACTGTAAAAAAATATTGTTGGTTTAACTTAATATTGTTGGTTTAACTTAAAATATTGTTGGTTTAACTTGTTGGTATAAGTAAACTTGTTGCCTTAATATTTTAAGTTGATAAGATATTTTAAGAATCGTGATAATTTTGTACTACAAGGCCTCTCATCAAAAGTTTCCTAGTTTTTCTATGTGGTTGCTAACACGTTTGATAAATAAATGGTTAATCCGCAAACCCATTTTACCCTTGAACCCCTGTTCAACCGCACGGACTGTAAACTTTGACAGACAGCTTGAATGACAACTCCAGAGAACAATCGCCTCATTCTTTATACCGATATGCCTCATGGTTCTTGCCATAAATGGCGCCGTCAGCATTGCTCACCAGTACAGGGAAATGCCAGTGTGAATGAGGGCTGTTAACCATATGGAGGAGAGTTAAAGAAGCCCTGGACCCAGACGCTCGCTGCTTCCCTTGCCAAGCGACTGAACGGCTTCACTTCCAGCCTCCAAACTCCACTGGCACTTTCCACAACTGGGCTTCAAAACAGGGCCAAAACGGGCAGTGAAGTTCATCTTTAAATGCAGTTTTTCCACCTAAATGAGCAGTGCAAGGTGCTTTACCCTTAAAAATGTGGGAGTCAAAAACATTATATGAGCTTTTTTTATTATCTTTTTACCGTTTTTGCAATATATGTAAAATTTTGATTCTTGTGATTTTATAGATAGCAACCCGATCGCACTTAATGCGTTTCTTTTGCACGCAGTGTGTTTATCGTGCAATTTATACGCGAAAATGAGTTTTTACGTGCATAGGATATGCATGGGTTGGTTAGGGTAGGTTTAGTAGTGGTGTGGGGGGCGTGTGTATTATACTTTTAGGTAGAATTAGTGGTGTGGGGGGTGTGTGTATTACACGCAAATGAAATGCGTATCAAATGCGCGGGAAAACTGTGTATTGTATGGACGTAAAAACTCATTTTCGCGTATAAATTGCACGATAATACACATTGCATACTACAGAGACGCATTTACGTGATATATATATATATATATATATATATATATATATATATATATATATATATATATATATATATATATATATATATATATATATATATGTGTGTGTGTCAAATGATTAATTGCGATTAATCGCATCCAAAATAAAAGTTTGTGTTTACATAATATTGGGTGCACTGTGTATAATTATTTTATATATAAATACACACATATGCTTGTATACAGTATATTTAAGAGATATTTTCATGTATACAGTGTATATATATATATATGTATATATTATAAATTATTATTATTATTATTATTATATTATTATAATTTATATATTTTTATAATTTATGTATAAATATTTTATATACTGTATATTTTTTTCTTAAATAAACATGCATGTGTGTGTATTTATATATATATATAAAATAATTATACACAGTGCACCCACATATATTATGTAAACACAAACTTTTATTTTGGATGCGATTAATCGCGATTAATCCTTTGACAATCCTAATATATATATTCAATATATTTTAAATGTTTTATATTTTATATAATTATTTTAAAATATTTGAATCTTTATTTAATGCATATTTTTATTTATTTAATGTGTGTTTCTTATTTTAAACTATAATTAATTTGTGTTATAATTAACTTGTGCACTAATTAATCATTCGCAATAAGACCAGGAACAGGACAGGAAAGTAGGAGGAATAGTAAACGAACAAAAAAATGAAAGTAAACAGAGTTTGTTTTGATGCCATGTTAACTCCGTCAGGCACTTTTAATAGTTTTGGTCAAATCTCTCTGAACATTAATTAAAGGTCAGAAATGCACGAAGAGATCTTTGCGCTACATATCCTGGTGTGGACCGGGAGGTTTCTGTGAGCCCGCGGCCACTGTCGCGATGATGCATACTGGTCATTAAAATAGAGCCACCTTTTGGAAAGCTTTATGTCTCCATTAAGAGAAGTGTGCAGTTCTTTTATGTGGTGTGGACAGGCTGTAAAGCACAGAAAACACACAGTGTAGTCTGCTCACCAAGACCTGCTGAGAACCGAGAGGACTGTAATTCTCTCAGATATTCTATTTTTTTATCTCGTAATAATGCTAATTTTAGATGTGTCCTTTTGTACCGGTGAGGTTTTCGGTACACCATGAAGAGACCTTTATGACTCAGATGTTACTCTTTCATAATGGAGTTCAATTTTAGTATCAGGCTTTTGTCAGATCCTCAGAAGAGGTGAAAATAGACACAAATGAGTCAACATGAACATGCTTTTGGAATAATTTGATGATGAAATCTTGATCGCACACTTGTCAGAGTCTGTCACTTCAGTCTGGGTTGGTGACCGAGCTCTCACTCTAAACAATGATGGGTTGTTTTAACCCAAATTTGGGTCAAATATGGACAAACCCATGCATTGGGTCAAATTTTGATATTTTTAGGTCAAACCGTTCGTGTCAGTCATATAATGGAGGTCTATGGTCACCACCTCAAAGATCATGCACAGAGAAGTCCAAATTAAACATGATTTAATGACTCGTAAATGTAAGTACACATTGATGGCCTAAGACACGAAACGAGCGGTTTGTGTGAGAAAACGAACAGTATTTATATCGTTTTTACAAGAGGTAAAAACGATATAAATACTGTTCGTTTTCTCAAACAAACCGCTCGTGTTGTGTTTTGGTCCATCAATGTGTACTTACATTTACGAGTCATTAAATCATGTTTAATTTGGACTTCTCTGTGCATGCTCTTTGAGGTGGTGACCATAAACCTCCATTATATGACTGACAGACAAGAACGGTTTGATCTGAAAATATCAAACTTGAAACTACTGCGGGGTAAAAAGAGGTAAAAACGATATAAATACTGTTCGTTTTCTCACATAAACCGCTCGTGTTGTGTTTTGGTCCATCAATGTGTACTTACATTTACGAGTCATTACATCATGTTTAATCTGGACTTCTCTGTGCATGCTCTTTCAGGTGGTGACCATAGACCTCCATTATATGACTGACAGACTAACGGTTTGACCTGAAAATATCAAAATTGACACTCCTGCTGAATCAATCTTGGATGCCCTTGAGGTAAGCTAAAACATACCAAAGCTTAATTTCAAAGTGAACTATCCCTTTAAAAAACATCCATATTTCCGCACTTATATCCTCGCTTAACTTTTGTCCATTCCGTGACAACATGGCAAATCTGAGCACAGTTTGAGATATTATTGAGATGTTGGGAGAAACATCCGAGAAGCAAGAGTCTTCATTTTCATTGCTGTCTATGAAAGGACATTTTTGATGTTTCCTTTCCTCCTTTCAGCCGTGAATATAAGCTAAGATTGGCAGAATTCATTTCTTAAAATGATTTATTTTCTGAGTGCTAGCTTCTTGGATGGTCAATTGCAATTTCTGTCAAATGCCAGTCAGAAAAGCTTCACTTGTGGATTGGTGGTGGTAAACAGATGTAATTTCAGTGCTTCACTCCACAGCCAATTTCATTCAGACCATTTTTTTTTTGTCCCAGACTGTGTGGTCGATTTGCGTCTCGTTTGGAGCGTTCGTTTCAGAACCTGGTGTGTTTTCTCCGTTAGTTTGTTTCTTTATACATATATGAACACAGCAATTGTTCATGTTTTAGTTAGTTTGTAGCACAAATTTCTCCAAGCGCTTCCAAATAACATTCATCCAAGACGCTCCTTTAATAAACATGGATGTTAAAAATTACTAACCTGAGATTAGCATGCAGGCTGGGTCGATGTCATTAAGCGTGCACGTGAACTTGAGTGTTTTTTAGTCCCCAGTGACATGTTATTTTCTGCTTGACTTGGGCTCATCAACACCGCCTTTTCATTTAATGTCTCAGAGTAATTCATTATGTCTTAATATGATGAGAAATGCTCATTATTTTCCTGAAATTTCTCAATTTTCTCTGCGTGATTTTGTATTTGCAACGTTTGGATTTTTGCCGTTTCTGCACTAGAAATATGGAAATTCTGCTTAGTGAAGTGTCGTTTACTGTAGCAGAGTGTGAAACAAAATTAGACAGACGTAATATTTCATGCACCTTTGCTTCTTAGGTGAATTTAGCTTATTCGGAGGCTTTTCCTGGAAAACAAGACTATACTAATGTGATTTTTGCAGGTTGCAGCTTTGCTCTCTGCGCTGAACTCATGCGATAAAACCTTTGCATTGTTAGCATGGTGTCATAATTTGACAGGAGAGCAGAAATTAGCAGAGAAAGGTCTCCTCTCACTCCTATTTTTGTCCACACACCGTCACAACAAGACAGTCTTCCCGGCTGCAGTTAATGTTTCTTAAAGGGCATCGGGTGAAATATCCAACTCTAACAGATCCCGACGGGCAACACATTTAACACTGAATATTCATGAAAGGACCTCCTTAAAGGAATAGTCCAGCCAAAAATTATTTCCTTTTCAACATGCAAGGGCATTTTTGGTGAAATAAATGAAAGTGTATAGTAACTTTTTTGATTGCATGAGGCATTGAAGTCTTATATATGCAAATATGATGCATGAAGTCACATTGTATGGAAAGAATGACTGAATTTCAGTATTCACAGCACTTTTAGTGTATTTAGAGTCAGAGCGTGAACTGATTAGTGAATGACTTCAGTATTACTTTACTTTTCATACTTTTAAACTTTGATTTGTTGATTGGACTTGTTGCCTAGAACTTTTAAACTTTACAGACACATTTATCCAAAAGCAACTTACATTGCATGCAAGGTACACATTGATTTCCCTGACAATCAAACCCACACTGTAAAAATGAACATGCCATATTGAAGCAATAAAATTGTGGGAACAGATTACAAGCAATATTATCAATTAAATTGAATAAATTAGAATTGAGTAATAATTAATTAAATTAGTTCCTAACCAGTGAAATAATTAAAGAGTCCCTATCATAGCATTTAAAATGTTCCTATTTTTGTTTTAGGAGTTCCCAAAAACAGTTTAACATGCATGCAAGGATAAAAAACACTTTATTTGTCTTATAATATGCATTTATTTTTAAGTGATTTGCTCACCGACTCCCAAATGATTCATACGACTCATTTTTCCAAACCACTCCTTTACGTGACTCTAATCGGCGGTGATTGGTCCAACCCGATTTCACGACCAAGTCGTAAAAAGTGGCTAATTCGTAACAATTCATACGACCTCACTCGTACGAATTAGTACGATTTTGCTAAATCGTACATATTTTGCGAATTGGCCAATTCGTGTGAATTCGTACGAATGACCTACCGTAAACCTAACCGTCACGTGGGTTTAGACAAATCGTACAAATTGGTACGAGTGAGGTCGTACGAATTAGACACTTTTTAATCACTCGTTCAATTCATATGAATTAGGCGTGAGATAGTGTTGGATTGGTCAGATGACAGACCCAGTCAGTTGTTTGTTAGTATAACGCATAAACATATTGATAAAGCACTGCAGTACTACAAGACACTCTATTCTTTATGACAACTCCAATAACAGCGACACATATTTCACATATTTAATAAAAATTGACATTTATAACTGTTTTAATTCAGGTATATCAGCCAAACAAAACTTAAAGTGAATGACTTAAGAGTCAAGAGCCCGACTAAAACAAACACTGATCACCATAATGGTGACTTAAAGGGGTACTCCACTTTTTTTTTTTTAGAAATATGCTCATTTTACAACTCCTCCAGAGTTAAACAGTTGAGTTTTACCGTTTTTTAATCCATTCAGCCGGTTTTCTGATATTTAGAAGAATATCAGTAACCAGACAGTTTCTGCTCTCATTGATTTCCATAGTATATATTTTTCCTACTATGGAAGTCAATGAGACCAGAAACTGTCTGTTTATTGATATTCTTCTAAATATCAGAAAATCGGCTGAATGGATTAGAAAACGGTAAAACCCAACTGTTTAACTCTGACAGAGTTTTAAAATGAGCCTATTTCCAAAAAAAGTGGAGTATCCCTTTAAAATGATGGTTTTCCCCTTCAGTGATTCTGCTTGTTAACATCAGGTGTCTTCAAGATTGGCAATATAAAATAAAGAGTTCTTCGTTCATCTTTGACGTCTATCCGGATTTTGATATTTTAGTTTATTTTTGTGTAAATGGTTAACTTTTAAGGAATTACTTGCTACTTAGTTTTACTTTGTTAAATTTGATTAATAATATTGCTTGCAATCTGATTTGATATAGCTCATTCATTTTTACAGTGCATGACCATGGTACTTGAGCTACAGTAAGGCTTTATTTAAAAATGTATTAAATCATTTCTCATAGCAACTGAGCATGTTTTTTTTGCCGTTTGTGAGTTGTGGAGGGAAATGTCAATACTATTTTCTGCAGTAGCTCCAGTACATGTCTTATTTTCAGAAAGAAACATGGACCAGATATCTTTTTCTTATTTTTCCACCGGTAAGTCGCAGAGGAAGGCCCTTAGGTCTGATTAAAGCTGCGGTCGGCAAGAAACGTTGGCTAGACGCTGATAAAAAGCAATGCTAAGGTCAGTTTTGATTATGCTGTGAAGGTCTGTCTTCCAGCCATACACCTAACTGAATGAAAAAGGCTGGTTAAATGTGATGGCTTTCCTTGAGCGGACTCATCTGATGTTCTTCTGTCTGGATTGGTGCTGTCCCTCTCTCAACCACAAACACTTTCTTTCATCAGTTTTTTGCACTCTTCTCTTTAACTTTTGACAGTCTATAGTAGGGCTGGGTAATAAATATCGATTTCTCGATATTAATCGATTCTCGTTTTTACGAACCGATATCGATTCTTAAATCTCAAGACTCGATTAGTCATCCTGTTTCATTTGAATGAATGGAATATTGTATCGCGGCTGCGCGCTTCCTAAAAAAATCGCAATAATCTTTGTCCTTTGTTACTATTGATATGAAACAAAGTCTCAATTTTCGAATTATGTCCATTTTCTTTTGAAATTCAAAAACATAAATAGTGTTTTGTCGCTGTGGCATAAGATCGCTCTGGAGAAGCAGCAGCGCTGATCTCTCTTCCGGCTTAATAATACCAGTCACAGCGCCAAATAAACATGAATGAGCATCTGAAAGTGTGTTAAAGATAGAGGACAACTTATCAAATCCGTATCATGACACATTGATTCGCTCAATCAGCGTTTCAACCGTGGAAAGACGTCAGTTAAACAGCTTGTAATCAATGTATCGTCATATTTACCTCAGAAAACCCACATAAACTCGTTAGTCAGCTAGAAAAAATAACTCGAGAGGAGCATTTATAAATATATACACTATATTACATATGCATTATAATCTTAATGTTCTTTAATATTTAATGCATATTTGAATAAATCTGGCAAGTTTTTATGACAGCCACCATTTAAATGTTTACATTTAATATAATCTTATTATTATAAAAATAAATAAAAGTGTAATTTAAGTGTTTGTATAGCTACAAAACAGTTATTATTACCTTCATATTAGGCTAATAAAGCCTAACTAGACTCAGCATTAGTTAAGAGATTTGATTCCCTTGAGAAAATTTGCCATTCATTGTAACTGATATCCAAAATAATCAATATTGAATCGAATCGGAATCGAATTGCAAGCTTGTGAATCGAAATCGAATCGAATTGTGAAACTTGTGTCAATACCCAGCCCTAGTCAATAGAACTCGAAATGTTTTTTTCCCGATGCGACCGATTAGTACAGACCAAAACTCGACCATTTTTCAGCAGAAATAATCAGGCAAATGTGTTGATGAGAGAATCAAAGTGTATGCGTGTTGTGCACCCGCTGCATTATGGCCTAGCATCCACAGTTAAAATAGCATTATGAAGACTGAATTTAGACTAGTTTTTTTTCTGGTCAGTGGCGCAATTGTTTTCTGGAACTGTAAAATAGCACCAGGGAATGTTTGCGCCGAAACACGCCTCTTTTTGCGCCGACCCGCCCAGGGAGCGCAAGTTCATTTCCTAGTTTACGAAATAGGAATTATACATGCGTCAGTGTACAAAGTCAATTGTGCCGGGTGCAAGATAGAGCCCAAAGGTGTTGGTTACATGGAAGGAAATTGTAACGGCCGTGCACAAGTGATCAATGGCACAGCTGACGGACCCATCTGGTGGATGGCTCTTGGCGATCTCATTGATGCCGCTGGAATATCATGGGAATTCAAATCCATGTTTTCCCTCTGATGTATCACAGGAAAGGGCCGACGGGAGATCTTGAACATCTCTGATCCTGAAACAAACAACTGTGTGGACTTTGTGTGAACTTTGATTCGTCAGCACCGATTGAGACAATGTTTAGAAATTCTAGTTTAGTCAGTCTGCAACTTCAATCTTCAGCGTCATCATTTCTTCATCTGATCTTCCTGTCGAGGAGATACAGAGATATTAAAGAGATCTGATGTTTAATCGGTAACACTTTACAATAAGGTTCATTAGTTAATGTATTTACTAACATGCAATACATTTGTTACTGCATTTGTTCATCTTTGTTAATGTTAGTTCATGAAAATACAGCTGTTTGTTCATGTTAGTTCACGGTGCATTAACTAATGTTAACAAGATTTTAATCAAGTATTAGTAAATGTTGAAAATAACATTAACAAAGATTAACAAATGCTGTATATGTGCTATTCATTATTAGTTCATATTAACTAATGTAGTAAACTAATGTTAACTAACGAACCTTATTGTGAAGTGTTACCGTTTAATCGTCTCTCTACTTGATTTCAGCATTTGGCCTTCAGAGTGTAAAGTACAAAAGTCAACGATATTATTTTTGCAGTGCTTTTGTATAAAGTATTTTACTGACATGATTGTGTTTACATACAATATTGCCAAAGCATTTTACAAAAAACAAGTAATTAGTAAGTAACAATGAAATAACTCCAACAATAAGATCAATTTAAATAATAAAACAAATATTATATCATGCACATTTTCTTTATGCATCAAAAACATGATCTACTATAGTGTTTTTTGATGCATACAGAAAATGTGCATGATATAATATTTGATATAATGCATGATATAATATAACATGAAAATGTGCATGATAGAATATATATAATTGCATAAATGTGTAGTTTTAAACCACTGCAATGCACTCACCTTCCATTGCTGAATCTTGATGTTTTTTTGGGTATCTCCATCTTGACTCATTTGATCAGGAACTGCCAGCGTGTTTTATAAAATATTGCGTGCAATTACATACCAAAAAAGTGCAAAACATTTCCATTCTACTAATTGGACAGCACTTGCTAAATTGGGTTTATGCACAGGTGCACAAACTTCAGCCAGTTCCTTGTTTCCCGTCTGCCATTATTGGACAAACTTGATTAATTCAGGTGTGCCTGATTATTGTTGTGACTACTGAGGTCAGACACACCTGGATTAATCAGTTTGTCCAATAATGGCGGACTGGAAACAAGGAGCTGGCTGAAGTTCAGGAAGTAGTGGAGCTGTGCATAAAGCCAATTAAACATGCATGTTGTGAGACTACCTCACACCGTTTTAAAATCAATTAAAAACACATTTTGCAAACTGTTGTGCGTGAAATACTACACAATATATAGTGAATCATACTGTATTAAAAAAGAAATAGGTGTTGCATGCAAGTAGGAATGTTTAGTTCATAATGCATTTGGTATTGGCAAAAGAAAACAGTGGGGAACAGTAAAAGCTGCACAGTTTTACACTAATATCTCATTCAGAGCAAAACTAGCCAGAACGAGACGACTGAATGATATCTACACACTCATATTTTTACCAGAAAGTCTTCAAAAGTTTAGGTTTTTTTTATATATATGGATTTAAATGTCATGTAGACCAATATGTGACTTTAAAAAAGAAATGCTCTCAGTTTATAACCTTTGCATTCCACATAATCATTAATATTATAATATGCTATTGTTTACAGCCGATTAACGTGTGACCGGTTTCACTTCTGAATCTGGAGCGAATCAAACCCACACACTTCCACCTGGATATTATGACCCGTGGCCACACTTGTGGAAATTCAACGAAATAACTCGGATTAACTATTAATTTCTGTGTCTACATCGCATCTATAAAACATGAAACATCAGGGCATCAACAGATTCTGCATTTCCATCATACAGGGAGAGCTCGATGCATACAATGAGATAAAAACATTCGTTCGCACAAAGAAGACAGGACAAACATACATAATTAACAACACAGCTTCATTATGAATGAGCTCCAGTGACTAATCTCTGCAATTACCCGAGAAGCTTTTCTGCAACCGTCTTATCACATTTGACACCCAATCCGACAGTCCTGTCCATCTCTGGAGTGATTGTCCGGCGCTATCCTGTCGGCCACAGTTCATTTGCTACATATTTAATATACCTTTGCAATTTCTCAGAGATCATTAAGATCGTCGGTATAATCACGGCTGCTTAACTGTGACGATAAATGTACAGCAATGAATCACTTTGTATGCGGCGCCAAACTGCACTTTGATTTCTGAATTCTTTATCATACATTGTCCTCGCTGAACTGCACCGGATGAATATGCTTTTTTTATTTTTTTTTTTTTTTAGACATTAGACAAACATACAAACAATAACATGACATCCAAAAAGACAACAATCCAAGATTTTCCAAAGTTAGTTTAACACAAATAAAAAAGAGACTAAACTAAAATAAAAATAAAAATAGAAAAAAAGTAAAAAAATAAAAAATAAAATAAAATAAAGGGGCTAAATTTAACTGTTTGTAAATATGATAGCTATGAGAAGTTACAAAGCAAGTCATTATGGGAGAAAAAAAAGAAACATATAAATCTTCACTGTTCACTTACTTTCAATTCTTTAGCAAATACAATTGTGTCAGTGCATTTCTTATTGTCTATACATTTAAGAGACTCAATATATAACATAAAATCAGCCAAAAAAAACTTTAGACAAGGCTTAGAATTATTAAATTTACTTTATGGATGTGAAATTTGCCTAATAAAATCATAAGATTAATCATAAAATTTACAGACGTAGTTTTTGACTCAAAATATACAGTATAACAACATCTTTGGGTGTTAATACACAATTATGACCTGATTTCTGTTGAAAATATATAGATAGATTTTCCTTTTTCATTCAAAAAAAAAAAAAAAAAATGTAGAATTTTTTTCTGGTTGATTCAGACAAAATGAGCAATTCTCGTCAATCTCCATAAATTTTGATAAAGTGTAATTACTAACATAAATGTTATGAAGAATTTTTGAGTGTATTTCTCTATATTTGTTAGGAATGCAAAACCGAAATGGAAGCAACCAAGCTTTTTTCCAGATAATCTCTGGGAAGCAAATATTCCAGAAAACTTCCCTCTAGGCTGAAAGGACCTATTTCTATAAAATATATTTCTAATAATTTTATTAGAGCATTTTCTACTATAAAGTACAGGATCACTTCTACATAAGCTAAGGGATGACATATGGCTTCTCATTAACATCATTAGACCTGTGGGAATGGCTTTTATCACAGAATAATACTCTCTATATTTAATATGAAAAGCCCACTTATTCATGAAACTTTCTGAACTGAGCTGACTGATCTAAAAGGTCAGATAAAAGGTAAATTCCTTTGTCTTTCCAACTCTGTAAATAAAGAGATTTCGTATTTACTGTGATATAAGCATTATTGCTTTATATGGGGAAAAGTTATGTACATAACATAACTTCCAGGCCTTGAGAGAGTGAGATTTTCTTGCACGTTTTGCTCACTGATGACGTCAGTACTGCATGTTTAGTGTGAAACGATCTGTGAATCGTTGAAAGATGGTGCTCAAATTTAAAACTACAAAGTTTTGCGAATGCTGACTCTGAAGCAAAAAGTTTCCATCCTGGGATGACCTAAAAATATATATTGTGAATGTCAGCAGTATTAATCTTGACTCGGTTATTATTGACCCGAGCCTGCAGGACCTGTGGCTTTAATTGAGCTGAGACAGATTGAGATAATTTGACATTTAGCGGCAGACACTTTTATATAGAGTCAGTTTTGGAGGTGGTACCTATGGAGAGACGTGAGGTGAAGCGTGTGACCCAGAGCACAGCAGTGATAAAGCCAGATTATGATCTCAGGATCTCTCGGGCGTTCGGCTCAATCCTGCCTCTATCTAGAGATCAAACCTCTGACCTTTGGGAGATCGGCTCAGATCACAGGAGTTGAGCTCGCAGACGGGTTAACACCGACCAGAGGTCTATAAAACACACAAATAACTACACACATACTCTTTCTAACATTCAATTATTGGGCTCTGAACTGCAGTATATGCGTGTTGATGAGACACATTTTAAAAAGGGTTTTATTTCAGCTTTAAACTGATCAAATTCAGCCAATCTGCATCAAATATAATGCATAACATTATTTTGCATGCTCCAGACACACATTGTCATAGCACTTCTCTTAGAATTTAACTTCTCCTTAAATAATAATAATAATAAAAACATGTATTTGTCATTCCACACTGTAAAAACATATCGTTGGTTTAACTTGGTTGCCTGAAAAATTTCAAGTTGATTGAAGTGGAAAAAGTGAGTTAATATAATGAAGGAGAATGATTTAATCATCAGAAACTCAAAATTATATGTTATATGAACTAAATAAATTATTTAAGTTGATTTGCCAAAAGAAAAAATGTGATTACTACACTGTAAAAAAATATTGTTAACTTAAAAAAGTAAGTAACCTGGGTTGTCTTAAAATTTTAAGTTGATTGAACTGGAAAAAGTGAGTTAATACAATGAAGGAGATTAATTTAATCATCAGAAACTCAAAATAATACGTTATCTCAACTAAATAAATTATTATGAAGTTGATTTGACAAAAGAAAAAATGTTGTGATAACAAATCTTGAAAATATTTTTTTTACAGTGGATTTCCAATTTATATATATTTGTATATATATATATATATATATATTTCAATAATATCACTTTCACTTTTTTTAGTTTGATGGAAGATCCCTTTAAATATTTAATCATTCTCCAGGAAGTGACATCAATTTGGATGTAATTCAACAGCACAAACACTATTACTAGCAATGGATTTGATGACATTCATCCTGTTTGATCACATCACAAAATAATTTTGACATTATCAACACATTTATGAAAAGGAACTTTTCATGTAAGCAAAAGATGTCACCAATTAGCTCTTTATAGACATCCTGTTAGAAATCCTCATGCGGTTGTGTAAATTGATTAAAGTTGAAGTGTCTGATTTTTCTCAAATCATATTTTTCTGAGTCTGGAATAATCTTTTAAAGCAATGCTTCCTTAAATTACCCCACGAGTCCTCAAAAGGTTCTGCAGAACAGGAATGAACCCAGAAATGAAGGCCTGAGCAAACATGTATGCAAAGTGTATGAATAATTTAAAAGGCACTCTGAGAATCGTGACCAACAGATGGATTTATTAAATCGTCTGCACCAAACCACTTACAAACAGCGACATACTGCAAAAACTGAGCTAGGAAGAATGAAAAACCACTCAGTCCCTCTGACGGTGGTGTCCCGTTTCAGGGCTAGTTCCTTCTCTTCTTTCTGTAGTTTTACTATCCGGGGAACAAGATAATGCTTGTTCTGCTGAGGTGGTTGTAATCTCGTAGACCTTTGCTTATGTGTGTAACCTTTTCACAAGACTTGTAATTAATAGCAGTGTTTGCAATAGCCGCATTTGCAATGTCTGGCCAGTGTGAGCCAGAGCCACAATCAAAAATCCCAAAATTACACTGCAATCACTAAAACCCACCCGTAACACTCCTCTCTGGAACAACGTCACACAAACCCATCATTTCACCAACAAATAGAAAACTAACCATAAAGAAATCACTGGAATCTACCGAGATCGCAAAACCAACATGATAAAGGTGGTCGTTTGTTGGCATATTTTGTTTACTCATAGATTTATAACCCATGCATAGATGTTTTACCTCAGTTTTACAATAATAAATGATACATTGATCATAATGAATTAATTTTTGACAAGATTAGTCACAGAAATAAAGCAGTATTTACTGTCATACCATGGTCTGGGTGAATACTCGATTCTGATTGGCTGCAGGGTGTCCATTAAAAGTGATAGAGGACACCCAGTAAATGAGTTCTGGTGAAACTGACTGTTCACCGTTCGAAAATAATAAATAAATGCGCTGGCTACATCAGCTATGAGTAACCATAGCAACAGGCAGTCAAATCCTCACAATTTATTGTATGACTGTAAAAAAATATGGACAAAGCATCTGTGACGTCACCCATAGACTTTCTGAAGAACAGTTTTGAGGCTGTTTATGGGGGGTATGGGCGGCGCCATCTTGAAATATCTTGGGAAATACAAAATAGAAACGTTGAAAGGAAACAGAGGTGGTATGATGTGTTGTGTCAGATCATGGCCGAGACGTCAAATTAACTCAGCGCAGCCCGTTATCAGCTGTCAATCAAAGTTGACAGCCTTTATTTGCCATATGTTTTATGTATAAATACGATCTAAACTAAGGAGTTAGAAAAAATTCACCCACCTCACAGTTGTCAGGCGCTCGGAACCTATCCAAAAATACAATAAAAGTCCATGTGACTAACCTGTAAAAACATTAATTTATGCTGTGAAAACGGACATTTTAACATGGGGTCTATGGACATTTTGCTCCCTTTTGGGACCTCCCTCTAGTGGATTTTAGATGTATTGCATTTTTTTCGCACTTTCAGTCAGGTTTCATTTTTCAGATTAGAATATGTTGCCGTTTAATCAAAACAAACATCTAGTTAGCCATTATACATGTGTTTTAATTATAGGTAAAAAACGAAAGTGTAATGCCCACGGCTAGAAAGCCCAACTAAAATAAAAAACAAAACAAAAAAACGTTACCTTTCTGGCTCGTAAATTAGGCTAGCTAAACTGAAGTGTTCTACGAGCTGAGCGAACTAGAAATATCTCCTGTTGCTAATTAAACCGTCAGGCGTAACCAGGCAACCAAGTTATTGCTTGTAAAAACTTTAGATTTCGATTGTAAAACGAATTCAAATATAAACGAATGTCCTATGCCCTTCGAGGTGTCCATTGTATAGGCTGCGTGTCCGGTTCACGCCAAGCCGTCTTCATTAATACACGTCGGGCATTAACTATTACTTAGCTTAGCCTACTATTAAAAGAAGGAGGACATGTACATATTCAGTCACTGTTTCTGTTTATTTGTAGTCACAGGAACAGGACAGTACTTTACATTACATTCAGAAAGAATGATTTCTACAAAATTTCCACCAAAAAACGACCTGAGGAGCTTCAGCACTGTGTCCAGTCAAAGTCCCATTATATTTTCAGTCAGAGAAACAGAGGAGAGGAAGCGCCAGAAAAACGGAGTTGCTATTTTTTATTTTACATAGGCTACTCTGAGCTTAGTGATCTAAATATGAGCTGATTTCTTCAAGCGGTCGTGCTAGTGATTCGTGCACAGTCTATAAATAGGCTATTTTTTGCCTTGCGATCTTGCGATAATCAGAATCGACATCGGATCACAAACAGAAGTTATTTCAAACACTCGCCGCTGTCTGAAAGTGAGTTGAGCTAAAATGATTTTAAAAGTCTTTAATGCTCATGATAACTGGTATGAAATTGTGTTTATTAATAATGTAGGCTGATATTATGAAGAAATGTATGCGGTGTGTGTGAATGGACTATGTAGCTAAAGTATGGGCATTTATGATTACCTTTTCGAGAATCACTGTAATATTAAAGCGTTTAAGGTTTCAATGCAAGCCTTGTGAGCCAATTTATTACCTCAGTGACCATCATCAAAACTTGACAGAGATCATTTATCTATTATGGATCAAAATGAAAAACTACTCCCTGGTACTCAGAATAAATATTTAAAACGTCGATTAAATTATCGCTTTGGTTTTCTTTTTATAAACGGCAGATATCAAACCTCTAATGAATCATTTAATTTATTTAAGCATTACTCTTTTAAGAGATTTCACTTGGGTCTTTATTTTGCTCAACCTTGAGGTGTCTACAGCACATGAAGGATGAAATGTACTCATATATAATTGACCGGTTCATAGGTTTCGGTCCTGCTTAGTAACCGCTGTTGAGTTGAGAAGAATCTCCAGAGCAAATGAATCCCTGAATGACAGAAGCCCTGTCTAACCATGTCACCGTGAGCACTTAAATGGACAGACATGTTGTAATTATCTCTTCAGTGGGTAAGATAACAGTAATACCTCTGGATTTGTCTGTAAAGTGGATGAAAGTGTTATGATATTTGGAAAATGTTTTCTTTGGAAACTTTTCTTTTCTTTCATCAAAGCACATACTTTCACGCCCACATATTTTCTCCATATAATGGACTTCAATGGGGTCCAAACGGTTCAAGGTCTAAATAAGAGTTTTAGTGCAGCTTCAAAGGGCTTTAAACGACACCAGATGATGAATAAGGGTCTTAGGACCCTTCGAGTCATGATTCGAAAAAAGATTTGTTCATTTTGATGAACGAGTTTGAACAGGAGAGTAACGAACGCCCCTCACAGGCAAGGCAAGGCGAGCATTTGAGCTTATAAAACATTAACTTTTTTATTTATTTTATAAATGGACAATCGTTTCGCTTGATAAGACGCTTATTCATCGTCCGGTGTCGTTTAAAGCCCTTTGAAGCTGCACTGAAACTCTCATTTGGACCTTGAACTGTTTGGACCCCATTGAAGTCCATTATATGGAGAAAAATCCTGGAATGTTCTCATCAAAAACCTTAATTTCTTTTCAACCGAAGAAAGAAAGACATGGACATCTTGGATGACATGGGGTTGAGTAAATTATCAGCAAAAGTGTTTTTAAAAGTGAACTTCTCCTTTAATACTCATCTGTACTTATATTTTATTTATGTTATTTACTCGCTCACATAGTTCCAAACACAAATGTTCTAAACCATGTGATAACTACAGTATGATGTCATTGTTTTTTGTATGTCCCATTACTGACAGAACAATTTGAATTGATGAGACTCCTGTATAGGGCAAGATTTTCAGTAAATAACAGTGATTTTAAAGCTTCCAAGACTCTGAATAGCGCATTAGTCATATGAACTACAATTAGGGTGCATTTTTGGAGTTCAACTGCTCAGTCCAAAATATTTTCATGCGTTCACCAAAAATAAAACGTTGCAATTTGTTGATTGCTCATGCGGCAGTCTATTACTCACAGTAGTTAAACAGCATGATGAACAACTGCCCTCACAAGCCAAGAAATGCATTAGCACTCAAGGATTATCGATTTTAACTTAGCAAAACTTTTCACTTGCGAAACACCTGTGGATCCAGATTACTCCCCAACAGCGAGCTGATGAAATATTTACTGAAAGACCTGCAGGAGGCAATATATTCTATATTTCAGACTTTTAGATATTTTACAATTCATTTATTTAGTTTGGGAGATTATGCAGTGTTAAAGAATTTCAAATAGCTTTATAAGGGGATTCTGGGGTTGTAAACCTGTTTTCTAGAAGATTGAAAAAGAAAACAAACTTTAACCTACAACCTCTTCTAGTCCAGGTGAGCGTAGGCACAGAAACAGACGTGTGACAGCATGAGTGTGAGCGGCTCACAATAGAGGTCCTTGTTTCATTACAGAGGCCATCATGGCTCAGCAGGAGTACAAAGGTGTAATTAAAGGTTGGATCCCATTCGGACAGAACACATGACTTTCAATAAACTCATTCAGGACACTTCAGCTCTTCTAAAGCCTTTATATTCAACAAAAGTACCATTTCTACTAATCTGTATTTCTCAGGCCTGCACACTGTCTTCTCTCGTAGCCTGTGGTTTGATCACAAGCTATTGTCACAACCAATTATTTAGTCAAAAGCCTTTATGCTGACTTTGGAGTTTTGCAGGTTTTATCTTCATCGTAAAGGTTCGGATCTGGCGGACCAGCAGCATAAATATCTCTATATAAACATACACGTCAGAAATGATATAATTTGCCAACTGAATTTAGATATTTAAGACCTCAAAGGCCTTTAAGACGTAAGGGCATTTTTACAATTAATTTTCCGTCTGGTTTTATTTACTAAGAAAGCTCGTTAAACATTAACCCTGTTGTGCAGAGACAATTGACACACCTCTTTTTTCAGGACAAATTGGACTTTCAGCATATTTGCGTTGCATTGATGTCACCTGAACGTAAAATAAATTAGACAAATGATAAAATAAAATGGAAATTTTATGGAATCACACAAATATTTATTGAAATCACACACAAATAAATAAAAGCGAATCAAATTTCCTCTGGAAAACAGTTTATTCATGTCTTTGGAGTCCTGGAGCACAGGAATAAACATGATAACTTGTAAAGAACCAAAACTATTTACATTTTTCCAAAAAAAAAATATCCATGCATTTTTGGCCTCATGATATTCTCTAGCATAGATATCCACAATAAAGGCTAGATGTGTTACGGCGGAGTTTCTATCGTCGTCACCGGCGGCCATCTTGTCACAGGCAAGCTGATGTAAGATGAGTGATCAGAACGATCACACAAATACTCTTACAAACGGATTTACAAACAGTTTGGTTTCTTACAAACGTTATTAATGTGGCTATAATTCTGGATGATTATTTATTTATACATTTATTATTCATAGCCAGACCGATATATCGGCAGGGCGATATTAGACATTTTCCAAACTATCGGTATCGGCAGTTATAATGGCCGATAAATGAATCTTTCAGAAATAAAATAAAAACGGACGAAACACGCTTGAACCATGTCATGAGTGTTGGAGTTGTATAGTTTGTCCACCAGAGGGCACTCTACACCGTCCCTGTTGGGAACACTCGTTGAGTTGGTCACGATACACACATTGCTTGAATAACAATTAAAAGAACATCCCCATCAGTTCTCTTAACTCAAATAAGCATGACTAAATTTGTGACTATCATGTCCAGTTTTGCTGCTGTTAAATAAGCCGAGAGTGAAGCGGAATTAGCTAGTAATAGTTACGTAACGTTGTTACAGTGTAGTTGACTGACTGTCCTTTTAACTTTTGACAATGTGACTGAAGTATTTCTTTAATAGTGCATGACCGTTATAGCAATGAGCATATCATCTCTCCTTGGCCAGTTATATTGAAAATGTATGTTTTACAATTTGCAGTATGATGTTATCCATTGCTAAATTATGGCTCATCATAGACTAGCGAACCACAAAGCTAGCCAACGCCACTAACTGTTCTGTTGTGACAATAAAAGAAACACGTTTCTTTTTAAAAGGCATTATCATATATCTATAATTAATATAATCAATATCTCATAATTAACTACAAATAGCTAATGTTAAGGAAATCTGTTAATGTTTTGTTGCGCATTTCTGATTTATTTTTTTTGATATCGGCCGATATATCGGAATATCGAATTTTAAAACCAAAAAATATTTGTATCGGTATCAGCCTTCAAAATCCTTTATCGCTCGGGCTCTAGAACAAACCAAACCGTTTGAAAATTGGTTATTTAAGTTATGGTTATTTAAATAGTACATGCACCATTAAAACACAATGTTAAGAGTGAGCGAGCTGCCTGTGACAAGATGGCCGCCAGGTAGGGTTGTGTATCGTTTGAATTTGAACGATTCTGATTCCGATTCCTTGTTTCGATTCCGGTTCCCAACGATTCTCGATTCCGATTCTTTTAAGAGGCAGGGTCAAAAAAGTTTAGCTAACCTTGCTAACCAACGGTCTTTCTGAAGGAAATACTCCTTTTTTTGTCACAAATTTTGCATTTTGCCGAGATTTTGTTATTTTTAGTAAAGTGAAGCCACCCTTTGGACCGCCGACGTAAGCTACTCATGTTCGACTCGCGTGGTTATGCCAACACTTCCGGTAGATGCTTCTTCATTGGTGTTGTTCAGCGGTTTCTTCTTCCGCTCGGATGACTGTGAATATCGAAACTAGGAATCGAAATTTTAACTTTTGAACGATTCCGGGAAAAACGAAAAGTTAGTCCCGGTTCCAATCGATACTCGATTCTCGATACCCAACCCTATTTATTATGGACATCTATGTTCACTGGTGCCATGCCTCAAAACAGTTCCTATCAGGAATCACACAGAGGGCCACATCACAGGCTTTGCATTTCCACGGGGTGGCCTGTTTGGCCTGCCTTTTCTTGTTGCAGTTCACACACTGCCTTCTACCATAGGAGGCCTTCTTGCTGGTTTCAGTTTGGTTTGATATTGGCACGGGTACATGGTTACTTTGCTGCTGGGTGGGGGCAACAGCAACCGTAACCCCACACAGTTGGGCCGTCAGCTCCTCCAGAAAAGCCCGGTGGGTCATGGGCTGTTGCTGCTTCTCCGCACAAACCTCCTTGTGAAGCAAGTAACTGTTGGTCGCAGCGATGTCCAAAAAGTGGAAAAACAACGTCCTGTACCATCTCATAGTTTTGTGGTGGACGGAGTAGTATTGGATGAGTTGATCGGAAAGATCAACACCTCCCATGTTCTTGTTGTATTCAGTGACTGGAGTTGGGCATGGAATGGATTTGGCCTTCCAGCTTCCATCGGTTCTTCTAACCCGTCTCTGAACCGTGTTGCCGGAGAAGGCCGGGTGAATCGTGGAGCAGATCGAGACTTCCCGAGTGTCCATCCACTTTACAAAAACCAAAGGGCCATCACGGATCCACCTGATGGTGCCCCTCGGATCCTTTTTTGTCATGGCGTTTTTGGTTGCGCGGGGGGATCCCAGTATGTTGTCCCTGTAGGTGCCACATGCGCCAAAGTTCATGTCGTGGAGGTCCATGAATAGCTTCGGACTTGTGTAGAAGTTGTCCACATACAAATTGTAGCCACTCCCTAGGGATGATTTGTTCAAGAGGGACATGACCGAGTCGTATGCCAGTCCTAAACCAGAAGTAAACGCAGACTTCCCAGTGTACACGGCGAAGTCTAAGGTGTACCCAGTGCTGCTGTCTGCCAGCACAAAAAGTTTGAAGCCCCACTTAGTTGGTTTCGCCTTTATATATTGGGTCATGCCAGTGTGAGCCTTTGTCGCCACCATCCTCTCGTCCACGGAAAGGTTCTGGCGTGGGTGATAAAATGCTCGGCACGCCTGTTGGATGTCATTTAAAAGGGGCTTCAGACGAAACAGCCGGTCGTAAGCTGGCGTCCCTCTCTTCTGGTCGTTGTGGACGTCTTCGTCGGGGTCGCTCATGTGGACGTTCCAGGAAATGACCTGATACCTGTCACGTGTCATCACCGAGGGGGGGAACGGATGGCTGAAGATGGTATTCGTCCGCCAGTAGTTCCGGATGTTTGAGAGTCTCAACAATGCAAAATAGAAAGTCAGTCCTACGTATTTGAAAAACTCTTCGACTGTGAGGTTTTTCCAGAGGTATTTTTTGCCATTGGCAATGTTTTTGGCTGCGTTCTTGTTTGTGTTATTACACATGGTGATTGCTGCACTCTCACTGATAAAAAGTTTGAAAAGGTTCAATGGTGTGTATGTGGATGTGGGGTTGAGCTGATGGCCTGGCTTTCTTGTTGGGACGAACCTTTTGGGATCTGGAGGGATGTCTGGCTGAAGCTCGCTCTTCCATGAAGGAGTTGGGGCTGCTGGCTGTGGGGATCTAGATCTCGAACTAGTGGATTCAGGACTCTGTCGACCCCTCGAGCTTGACCTTGACCGCGCTCTCTTTCGTGACCTTTTCTGTATCCGTCCATGATCCATTTCTGGCGGCTCCTGAGTGGAAGGGTCCTCCTCAGCGGACGAATGGGAGCTTTCCTGGCTGGTTTGGGTGGGTGGGCTGGTGTCTTCTTCATTATCACGACTGTAAAACAAGAAATACAGCAAAATATTAGATCACACATATCAGATCACTGAGTGTTTTTGTATTTTATTTCACATAAGATAAAGGCTGAGATTGCTACTGTACTGTGGGATCAAAATCCCGCCAAATGTATTGCGGCCACGGATTCAAAAATGCGAAATAAAATAAATAAATAAAAAGAAGTAGCTGAGTCACATTGGAGTGACGTCAACTCCCCTCTTCGATTGATCGGTTAGAGGAGGAGCTGTGAGTCTAGAACTATGGACCAATGGTGTCGCTTAAGCCCGCCCTAATTTACATGAAACTCGAACTGCAGCATTTGGAAGAGCAAGCGCATAACACGGAAAATATAAATTTACAACATGACTGTTGCGTAAACATTAGAGCCAGACCGATATATCGGCAGGCCGATGTTAGGACTTTTCCAAACTATCGGTATCGGCAGTTATAATGGCCGATAAATGAATATTTCAGAAATAAAATAAAAATGGACGAATCACGCTTCAACCATGTCATGAGTGTTGGAGTTGTATAGTTTGTCCACCAGAGGGCACTCAGTCATCAGTCTGTTCTGCTGTGACAGTAAAGAAACAAGTTTCTTTATAAAATGCATTATCATATTATTTTAGTTAAAATTCATAAACAACTAGAAATAACTAATGTTAGGGAAATCTGTTAATATTTTGTTGTGCGTTTCGAAAAAAAAAAAATATCGGCCGATATATCGGATTTTAAAACCAACAAATATTTGTATTGGTATCGGCCTTCAAAATCCTTTATTGGTCGGGCTCTAGTAAACATACACGCCACTTCCGTGTCAAGTGCTATCTGCGTGTATGTCTACGCCATCAATGTCCGCGTCATTCCGCGTGTCTGTACACACCGTCAAATGTCCGAGCGAAATGAAGCGAAATGTACATCTACATCTGGGGAGCTATCTTTTTTTTCCTAGGATGCATACATTCCTAGGATGTATGTGGATGTGGGGTTGAGCTGATGTCCTGGCTTTCTTGTTGGGACGAACCTTTTGGGGTCTGGAGGGATGTCTGGCTGATGCTCGCTCTTCCATGAAGGAGTTGGGGCTGCTGGCTGTGGGGATCTAGATCTCGACCTAGTGGATTCAGGACTCTGTCGACCCCTTGAGCTGCCGGATCTGGATCTTGACCTCGACTGAATCGGTCCATGATCTATTCCTGGCGGCTCCTGGGATTCTGCAGCAGGAATGGAAGGGCCCTCCTCAGTGGAAGAATGGGAGCTTTCCTGGCTGGTTTGGGTGGGTGGGCTGGTGTCTTCTTCATTATCACCACTGTAAATCAAATAAATAAAGCTAAATATTAGATCACACATATCAGATCACATAAGGTTTCTCACATAAGATAACAATGGCTGATATTGCTACTGTACTGTGGGATCAAAATCCCGCCAAATGTATTGCAGCCACGGATTAAAAAATAATTTAGCATTTGCAGCCGCACATGAAATTGTATTAAATTTTAACTTCCGGCGGCAGCGGCTGTGGGCGGGACTTTGATGCTCTCTTCTCTTCACAGGTAAAAGGTTTGACCAACCCCCCACTACAACATCCTTTGTGTGTATCCCTAGATAAACCCACTTTTACTTTTACAGAACTTATTTTTACATATTTAGAAAACGCTTCTGTGCGCATTTCTATTTTTTTAGTATTACTTTTTTATTGTTTATACTTTTACAGTCAATAAATAAATGGCACTTACTCTTCAGCGGGGTCTAGACCATCCTGGTAATCTAGTTCCTCGTCTGTCAAAAAGCTCTCTTCTCCTGAAAATCCCTCATCCTGCGCGTCATTAAAAAAGTCCAGCGATTCGTTTAAATCCACGCTTCCCTGACAATCCATTTCCATTTTTCTCCGTGTTTCTCTGTGTATCCCTCAAAACAACATTGCCATGCGTCTCTCTCTCTCTCTCTCTCCTCAAAATATATTTGCCGTGCGTCTCTCTCTCACAGTATCAGAGCTGGTTCATGCATAATGACGCACACCAACGTGGACGAAGGGTCTTCTTCTTCTTTCGGAGTTTTATGACGGTCGGCAAACCACCTAAAATGTGCATTTACCATTAATATCTGTCTGCAGAGCCACAGTTTAGCAGTTTCACCCCGCGCATGCGCAGTTTCCCCACAACTGGTTTATTCGCGCATGCGCAGTTTCAATATTATAGTTTTACCTGCGCATATTGTTCAGTATTAAAACGATCTAATCATGGCTATTATTATCAATTATTTTTGCTTATTAGTCTGCAGAGCCGCAGAGCAACAGTTGGGTTTCATCCCGAGCATGCGCAGTTTCACAACAACAGTTTTACCCGCGCATGCGCAGTTTCAATATAGCAGTTTCACCCGCGCATTTTGTTCAGTATTAAAACGATCTAATCATGGTTATTTTTACCAATTATTTTTGCTTATTAGTCTGCAGAGCCACAGTTTCAACCCAGCAGTTTTACACCAGCAGTTTCAATACATGATTATTGTTACCAATTATTTTTGCTTATCAGTTATTTTTGTTGCTCGCAGGCCTTCGGGGACTTTAACTGAAATAAAACTATGCTTGGAACACTTTAATCTTTTACGTTTTTCCTCCCAAAAACTAACAGCCTGACCTATTTGTATACACTTAATTGGTCAATGCCTGGTATAGGGCCTAAGTTAATCGCCCGCCCAGGCAAGTTTGATAAAAAACACATTTTTAGTTTATTTTTATTATTCAAATGTATTTAAGAAAATATATTAATATATACCTGATTTATTGTTGACTGCTGTGTGTGTTTAATTCGTTTCCCAAATAAAATGTAGCTAACTGTTGAAAGCCTCCCTCCGGAACGTTATTGGTTGCTATGGTTGCTGGGGATTCCGACAGGAAAACTCTCACTGACACCGGCGCCACAATAATGGCTGAACAACTTTCTTTAATGTGCTATTTGTAAAAAGTGAGAGTCGAGGAAGAAGACACGCCACCGCCTTCATCTACCGAGTCCACACAGCCCAGTTCTTCAGACTCATTAACCCACAAGAAGGTTAGTCAGTCTCTCCCTCTCTCCCGGTCAGCCTGACGCGTGTTTACCCGCCGACCTAACTGTGATATTATTATTATTATTTTAGCTTATTTTTCTTTCGGTTGAACTGTCTTTACACTGCTGATTAGCCTGAATAAAATAGACAGGTTATTGTCTACTGGTTTATCCAGCTTTAATAGAGCTCTGTTGATTGAACATGATGATTTGCCGAATACAAATATACTGGTTTTGCAGTTTGTCTATTAATTTTTCTACTTTCTAAGGTTAATTGTCACATGACTACTTTGATGATGTCTTTATTTCCTTTCTGGACAAGGACAGTATACCGTACATTTTCAATGGAGGGACAGAATTAAATCTTAAATATATTAAACTGTTTTCTGAAGATGAATGGAGGTCTGACGGGCTTGGGACGACATGAGGTACACCGATAATGACGTAATTTTCGTTTTTGGGTGAACTAACCCTTTAACTAATGTTATTATAGTGTACAAAAATGTTATATACACAAAAAAATCGATGTTATATTAGTACTTTACCCATTTCACCAGTACCAATTTAACCCATTTCAATGAACTCGAGTGGTTCAGCCCTCACGGAGCCACTGGCTAATGCCACACCTCGTGCCCTGGCATAAATCAATCAAACTCCTTTCATGGATCACATGTTTCCATTGATTGGAACAGGAATGGCAGAGGCTTAATTTCTTGTTAATGTGGTGCTGAAGGCTGTTGTCCTGAGAGAGAGAGAGAGAATGAGAATGATATCCTTGGGGAAGTGTTCAGATGTTAATCAGTAGAAGAGGATTCAGATCAGGTCATGTTGTTACTCTGTCAGGTGTGTCATGTAAATGTGCCAGTCTGTTAGTGGTCGAATATCAGCTCATATTCACACCTGCGATGCGACAACAGCTCCAAGGTTACACCGAGACTGCAACAGTATTAGCAACTCTTGCTCTGTTTCAAAAGCTCTGCTGCTTTTTACCTTGTGATGGGTTCGTTCATGGTTTTCAGGATGTCACGTTGGCTTCTTCCAGCTGATTGGTTGGAGTGGTGATTCCCAAAGAGGGTTATATGTCAAACCCGATCTCACGGCAATTCGTCCGAGTTTTACGAGATGGCTAATTCGTACGAATTCATACCACCCCAATCGTACAAGTTTGGAAGATTTTTGCTAATTAAGAATTTGCTAACCCCGCCCCTAAACTTCCCCATCACGTGGGTTTAGACAAATCGCATGAATTCGTACGAATTACGTTTTAATCACTCGTACGAATTCGTACGAATTGGTCTTGAGATAACGTTGGTACTTCGCCATCTTGAAGAGAACTAATTGAATTGTTTAATATACAAACATAGTACCGTTATTCACGATTAAGATAACGTTTAGGTTATTATTAATGGAGGAAAACAAAGGAAACAATGTGTATTTTGAGTTAATTTCTGTAGGTGAAGCAATTGTTTTTGATATGCCTTCCCAATTACATTTTTCATTGTTTAAAACATAAACCTTATTAAATATAGTTAAATATTTGCTTTTAACAATGGGAAAATATACTTTTCCCCAATTGGATATAAGGAAAATATTTTTAATGTACAAAATGAATAAAGGTCTCAATATATATATATATATGTATATATATATATACATATATATATTTTTTTTGTTGGAAATATCTCTTGATAAAGCTAATTGTAATATTTGAGTTAAAATGTATGGTTTTGCAATTTTACTATGGTTTGGTATAGAAGTTGTTCCTGAGCCTATTTTATGCACCTAACTATGCACAGTTATATGGATAGTTGCATGCATTTTGTATTTTTTTTTTTCTCCTTGCTGTCATTGGTATAAAAAGCCCTGCCCAGGCGTGAACTGACAGATTCGACTCACTTCGTAACAACTTCTGCATTAATGGCCAGCTCAGTATAAACCTTCATTTGAAGGTAAATATCAGCTTTTTAGAGTCACAATATTCCTCATTTAAATAATTCCCGCCCAAGGCATATGCAAAATAAAGGGACGGGGCCTTGTTGAGTTAAGTTGAGACTCGTGGTTATGGTAAGGGGCGGGACATTTCCCAAAGACAGTGGAAGCTCTTGACCAATCACAACACACTGGTCCAGTCGACCATTCAAGAGAAGGAGGGGTTTCATAGAGACCGGAACTAAACAGAGGCGTGTTTCCCGTACAACGACGTAACTCGCTGTTTCACTACTATAGTAAGTTGCATCGTTGAAGAAATCAAGCTAGTAACGACTGTTTCCAGAAACCATATTTTCGCAAATTGGTCGTTCAACCACGTTGGTCAATGATGTCACTCAAGTGGTGGAGTAATAACGTATTCTATTCGATCTAATGAATGCGAGATGAATGCGATTTTGCTATAAATTACAGACATGCATCTGAGGAATATTTCTAAATTTTGCTCTATTTCCAGATTCAATCATAGGCTTGTTTTTACACACTAGAGCACGTTCACACACGCGCACTCTTCAAAAACGGTGCTTTAAATCTCTTGACAAACTACATAAGTATTCTAGATAAAATATACAGATTGCACTGAATGTCAGCTTGCTTATTTTGCTCAAGACTAGGATTTATTAAGTCCACATGTCATGCAAACTAGAAACTATGCTTCTAACCGCAGGTCAAGATCTGTCGTTCAAACACACAACTTTGCGATGCTGTTTGCGAATGTTCGTTAGAACTATGTTTTCGGGAAACACCGACTTGTTGAACCGCTGATAACGACAGAAGTTGCATTCAAAGTTGGCTAACGATGCTTTCGGGAAACACATTGCTGACAGACTGGGAATAGATGAGCTGCAACAATGCAGAATATGGAGAAAATAACACGTTTTTTGATCATTTAAGTCTGCAAACATGCCCCAGTAGAGCTGAAAAACTAAATCAAGACTTTGCAAAATGGCATAATAGGTCGTTTTCTTATGGGTTATGGATTGGATCCGTATTGATTGCTAAACTATGTTTCAAATCTCGAAGAAAAAAAAGATATACAACCTTGAGATTTCATTAAAGCCTAATCAAGTTCCCTTAAGGCTTCGCTGTGAGTTGCTTCACTTTCTTGCTGTTTACATGCTGCTAAAAACACAAACTCTGTTTCTCTCTCAGAGCGCCAGTGGATATTCCCATCTCGAGATACTGTGTGGTGTCATCCTTTGAAGTAATATTGAAATATTATTCACTTTATGGTATATGATGAAATGTTACATCTGATAGGAGCCATTTTAGTACTTTCATATTTCAAAATTACTGGAGTTTCTGCTGCTGAGAGAAAATTAAACCGCTTAAAGCGAAGTCTAATGCGATTTGCTGGCATGATTGCTGAATTCTCACAGCGTGTCAAGTGTCCAATTCCACTCGAAAACTGGTAAAACAGACCAACTAAGATTGTACACCAGTTTAATGTTGTTTTACAGCAGTTTAAAGACCCCAATTCCAATTTTTCAAAACTCCTATATTTGTATCATTGTATTAATCACAAGTTTGGGGTATTTAAAAACATCACCAAAACTGCATTTATTTGATCAAAAATGCCATAAAAACGGTAAAATTGTAAAATATTATTACCATTTAAAATAGCTGTTTTCCATTGTAATATATTATAAAAAATAATTTAAACCCTGTGTTCAAAGCTGAATTTTCAGCATCATTACTCCCGTCTTCAGTGTCATGTGCATCAGAAATCATTTTAATGTGCCGATTTGATGCTCAAATGATGAAACGTTTTCATTAGATTTGATGAGCAGAAACCAAACAATCAAACAAACAGCTTTTATTTGAAATAGAAATCGTTTGTAACATTAATACATGTCTTTACAGTCACTTTTGATGAATTCAACGCATTAATGCTGAAAAATAAACCCTAACTTTTAAATGTTGGTGTCCCATAATTTGGCTCTCCACAGTGAATTATTGTAATATGCATATTGTGCACTGATAAGTCTTTTTAGCAGGCCGTTAAAAAAACTGTAAAGGTTTGCCTCATGCGTTAATAATAGAGTTTTGCAATAACCGCAAGGTCCATGCAAAGAATACAAACCCCACTTTATTATGCCTCTGACAGATTAGTTCTGGACGGAGGGAAAATCTAGCCACAAAGCACAGAAATAACGGGTTATGCAAATTTTCGGGGTCGTTTGCAGAATGCATCGCTGCGCAATCATTTACATGAGCTTCATTGCATAGGTCTGACTGTGCCAATAATAAACCTCTGAATTAAAACGCTGAATGGTCACCAGTTGTGAGTTTCTTCCTCCCCTGTTTTGTATGGATGGCCATATCTCTACAGCACTAGCATCTCGGTGTTAGCATGTAAGTGCTAACGTAGTGTCCTGCTATGACTTCCATGCCGCTGATAACAGGCTCGTTTCAGCAGAGAGAGATGCTGAGAGCGCAGGGCTCCTCCACAGGGTCAGTGTTGTTCCTCTAATGCCCGTGACGGGATCACGATACCTCACACAATGCTCCTGTCAATCACGGCTAAAATGATCTTAGCTAGCTTCTGTTTAAAAAGCTGATGTGGGGAGATTCTGGGCGTTTTGTTTGTGCTCATATTGACGGTTTTGAGATTGTGTGGGATCAGACAGTGAGTCTTCAACTTTAAATTCCAATACTAGCCAAATAGGGCTTGGGTGCCGCATTGCATTCTGGGCCGTGGTGGCCATATTGACAGCTTCGCAAATGTAAACATACAGAAAGTCGAACGAGAAGCAGAAAAGTTGGGAGAAAGAAAAGAAAAAAGATGTTAAAATCCCTAAAAGGATGTGTAATTTACAGGGATATACGTTAAATAGGGAAGCCAGGGGCCGTTATGTGGACAAAATCGTCACTTTTAACGGTTTTGATCTATGTGAAATACTAAACTAGCCAACCCGATCTCACGAGAATTCGTACGAATTTTACGAGGTGGCTAATTCGACCTCACTCGTACGAATTAGTACGTTTTTTGCTAAATCGTACATATTTTACGAATTGGCCAATTCGTATGAATTCGTACGAATGACCTACCCCTGACCCCGCCCCTAAACCTACCCATCACGTGGGTTTGGACAAATTGTACGAATTCGTACGAGTGAATTAGTACGAATTAGCCAACACTATCTCACGCCCAATTCGTACGAATTCGACGAATGATTAAAAAATGTTTAATTCGTACTAATTCGTACGACTTCACTCATACGAATTTGTACGATTTGTCTAAACCCACGTGATGGTTAGGTTTAGGGGCGGGGTAAGGGTTAGGTCATTCATACGAATTCATACGAATTAGCCAATTCGTAAAATATGTACGATTTAGCAAAAACGTACTAATTCGTACGAGTGAGGTCGTATGAATTGTTACGAATTAGCCACTTTTTAATCATGCGGCAAATTCGTACGACTTGGTCGTGAGATCGGGTTGAATTAGCCACTTTGTAATCACACAATTCGTACGACTTGGTCGTGAGATAGTGTAGAACTAGCAGCTATTTGAAGCACATCTTAAAGTTACCTTTGTCCTGATTACTTTGTTCCCACTAGGGCTGTTGGAACGAATTACGAAATTCGAATACAATTCGAATATTAAAAAAATCAATACTATTCGAAAGCTGAAGTTACTATTTGAATAGTGCTTTTTTATGTATATTCAAAAAAAATGTTATATGCAATCTTGTCTTTCTCGCTGCCTTGGTTTACACGCATGTGAAAATGAAATGCTTCTGTTTCGTCTGATGAACAATAAAGTTTTTGAATCATAACACAGGTGTGCATGTTATTCACACTGTATCGTCAACATTACTGTAAAAAATGGTAAATGTTTATGGATGCAAAAAGCACCTGTGAAGCGAAAAACGCAAATATCTCAACGGATTCGTCGAGCACCGAGCTTGAACCGTCTAATCGAACTGAAAAGAACGATATAAGTTTCAGAATTTTTGGGGGTGTTTTCGCGGAGATATTAGCCGAAAACCATCAGAAGAGCTTCTACCATATTAATGAAATAAAATGTTTATTAATTGTCCCTAGTGGACAGAACGTGTAACAACAACCGCATGCTATAGTGGCATTGGTGATCCATAAGCCTGTGTAATGTCGTAAATATTAATAATAGGATGAATTTGAGCATTTAATATTCAAATATTAATCAAATATTAAATAAAATAAGGGATGGAATTGTTATTTTTTCGTTTATTAGTTTATTTTTCAGTCAGAAATCTCCATTTCAACAACTTTACTTCTCATCTATATTTCGAAGGTTTTTATCAGAAGGATTTGTTCATCATGTATCCTTCGCCTGATTAATATAACATTTCAATCCTAAAAATATGGAGATTTTTATATCAACAAGTTGTAGTAGTAAGTGATAAAAAGAGATCCCCTCTATAAAACCAAACAGACAATATGTCAACAAGGAATTTGATCATGGCTTTATCCACTGTTGAGATTTCTGTTCTGGAAATATATGCAAATGAGCGCATATTTAGTCAGATAATGCCTCATTTGCATACTTAAACAACATTTTAGAAAACTTATAATACAAAACATTTGTTGTAATGTACTATGATTAATCAACAGGGGAAGTACACTCTCAGATAAAAAGGTACAAAAGCTGTCACTGGGGCTGTACCTTTTCAAAAGGTAAACTTTTGTCCATTTTAGGTGCTAATATGTACATGTTAAGTAATATGTGAAATTTAGGTGCTAATATGTACATTTTAGGTGCTAATATGTCCATTTCATGAGCTAATATGTTCATTTTAGGTAATAATATGTACATATGTACATCTTGTAATTATTTTTGTTTATTTTACTAACACTATGAGAGAAAAGCAATGATATCAATCAAAGCCTCGGTGAATAGCAATAAATATGTTAGATTAAAACCAATGCCATAACATTCACCGAGTTAATGATTCAGTGCTTTTGGAATTTGACTAATAATCATCTTTCCGTGTTTCATGTCAATATTTTTGTTTGATTAATATTAATGACCTAATGGTGAGCAGAAGGTCCATTAGCCAGCATTTACGCCGCACAAATCCGATATTTTGACACAAATCCAATTTCCGTCCCGCCTGTTAACATCCACTACGATAAACCTCGCCAACGCAGGCATTTTGACCAAGAACACACTCGCATTAGCATGAGGAGCACACTTTTCTTAGACGTGCATGAGGCACACAGATTATGGTTTTAATATTCATTTAATATGGCTATAATGACTCTGAGTATGTTCCAGGGGCCGCCTCGGATCACGGATCATGTTTAAATTTCTGTCATTATTCATAATTGCGCACGTCATAAAGCAACCTCTGTTGTTTACTTCAACAATTAGGATATATTTAGTTAATTCTCTGGAATAATTTGCAGTGTAGTTGGAAGCGGTGTGCTATACGGCATTCGTTCTACGCTCTATTGATTTAAAGATCAGCAGTTGCCTGAGTTATTGATTTAGTGTTGTTATTGAGGAATCAGAGCTGGTTTCATAGCCTACAAAGCTTAGACTTTTGGCCAACTTTCAGCCGGTTTTGCTGTGCCCGACTGCTCAGATTTAATCAAATCTGTCCAATTTTCGCCATTATTCCTTCAGTAATTCAGTTTTGTTTGTCCGGCTTTTCATGTGGCATCCATGCTGAAACAATCAATTCATAAATTATAGTGATCTTCTGTCACCATAGTAACAGAGGTTCTCGACAGTGAGACAAGGAAAGTCTTTTTCTTCGGATGCGCCACTGATCAATAACACTGAACCTCTGAAACCATCATAGGACAACATCAGTAAGGTTTGATTTAATATTTTGATTCAGAAGATGGCTTAAATTGGTCAAACGTGACACAAAGACGTTTGTAATGTTGCAAACAATTTCAAGTAAATACTGTTCATTTTAACGTTCAATTAATCCTGAAACAAAAAATATGAAAAAGCACGATATTGATAAGCATGATTTCTGAAGGATCACTGATTAATGATGAGTAATGATGCTGAAAATACAGCTTCGCGTCACACAAATAAATTACATTTTAAAATAAATTGCATTGGAAAACAGTTATATATTATATTTAAATTGTAAAATGTTGTTTTTACTGTAAATGTGTTCAAATAAATGAAGCCTTGGTGAGCAGAAGCCAAAAATTCTGACAACAAGCTTATAAACGATGGTGTATCAATTTCCTTCTTTCTTTATTTTCTTTTTTAAATGTGACGCAAACTATTGTGGCCTTTGTTCAGCATCTTTGCACTTTAAATGATAGTTACACACTGTAAAAAATTTGGAGTAGGATTTACTTGAAAAAACCTTGCTAAACTATCTCACTCAGAAAATGCTAGTAAATTTACAAAGATTTGCCAAGTAAAAGCCTAAACATATTTATCAGTAGCTTTAATTAGAAATCTTTAAGTTAAATTTACTTGGAATATGGAATTAACTTTACAAAAAATAAGTAATTTTAACTCAGCTAGAAAAAGGTTGATTAATATTGATTTCCTTTGCCTTTGTATTACATTTCACTACAACAATAATCTTGAATTTTATTAGTCATTTATAGTATGTGCTTTACTTCATATCATATAAGTCATTTATATATATATATATATATATATATATATATATATATATATATATATATATACATATATATATATATATACATATATATATGTATATATACATCATGTCAGACTTTAAGCCTCATGTGAATGCAAAAACCTCAATACTTGGTAGACAATACACAATGGTGGGAACATTTGATGGGTCGTTTTTGTGTTTGAATGTGTCAATTTGAGCAAAAAAATTTACTCGAAATGTCACAAAATGGCAATTTACTAATACGGACAACAAAAATCAATGATAAAACAGTGTAAATACAGCTGGAAACCAGTGAAAAATGACCCTCATTAATTATTCAAGGTCCCGTGCATGATGGGAACCCCAGTATCAGAAGAGTTGAGTAATTTTTACTTAATTTTATTGAGTTGATATTCACACTTTCATTTCTACTCGCTTGAATTAAGTACTGATATGGAATTTTCTTAGTTTTTTAAATTCTTGCCTGAACTAACTTTTTCAAGTAGATTACATTGGGTTTTTTTCACTAGTATTTACTTCACCAAAAAATCATTTTTACAGTGCCCATTATATGACCATCCAGTGAATATTAGTTTCTGTTCTTCTCAATTCCGATTTCGTTTTAACTCCTATGTTTGTCCAAGATTAACATGGCTTCCAGTTCGACCTCGTCCATGAGTGTTAACTCAAACGTAAACGCGAAAGGCGAAGCTTGAATTAACGGGTATGTCCCTCTTTGGCTAATGTACTTTCAAGATGGAGGGGCAACATGGCGACCGACATTAGAACCCCTCACCCGTATGTATTTTCAATCGCATATTATACACTCACAAGAACACTTTATTACTTGAACGAAGTAAATATACATTAATGAACACATATATTTTTGAAAGAACCAAGTTTTTTTAGCTAAGAATAAACTAAAAGAGTTACACAGTTTAGCTTTAAACTGACTTAAAAAATGAGTTGAATCTTGTATAACTTATTTTGACGAGCAATGTAAAAACACATGTTGTCATAACTCATTGATAATGTAATTATCAGAAAACCCATCTGATTGTTTTAACAGCACAGTGCTAAAGGGATGATTGTGCATCTGTGGCCTTGCATGCTCATTAAGATGACGCATATATTTCCGCATGAAAAGCACAACAAACATAAAATAATTGTCCCTTTCTGTAAAGCTGCTGCTGGCATCATGGTCTAGCACTCTAATATATGAGTGTTTTTCTTCTGGAGGGTTTGAGAGCGTCTTATGAACTCATGACTCACTCTTCACACTACTTCACTCCTCTCTGCTTACTCACCAAAACCTGATACACACCAACCAAACCACATCAACAACCTGACAAGAGTCTTTCCTCCTCGTCGTATGCGACGAATTCATTTTTCTTCATTGAGTTTTACCCCTTATGCAAATGAATAATACCTTTAGCTAATTTATTTTAAAGGGATACTCCACTTTATTTTGGAAATAGGCTCATTTTACAACTCCCCCAGAGTTAAAGAGTTGAGTTTTACCGTTTTCGAATCCATTCAGACGATTATCTGATATTTAGAAGAATATCAATAAACAGACAGTTTCTGGTCTCATTGACTTCCATAGTAGGAAAAAATATATACTATGGAAGTCAATGAGACCAGAAACTGTCTGGTTACTGATATTCTTCTAAATGATCCTAGATCAGTGCACTTTGGGCTCATCTGTGTGTGATATACCGTATGCAGAGCGCAGTACCTGCTTCACGAGGAGATCTCGGCAAACAAAAGACACTCGTGCAGCTGTGACATTTATTGCAGAAGTGACAAGGTGTAATTATCATCAGATGCATTGCATCCTACGCTGACAACAGTGATCCGCTGTCACGCCTTTATTCTTGCCCACATGCTGAGACGAACAGTGTGGAGAAACATTAGAGTACCAGAGCAGTGTGAAACACTGTCTATAATATATAATAGACCGTATTCGCTCTCAATGGCAGGTGGAGATGGCAATGCCGTACGACGTCCTGGAAGTATGCAATCTGCTTGCTGCCATGAGTGCTCAGTTAATGTTTTGGGGGATTTTTTTTTCCCACATAACGGTAGTAATGGTCCATCCATCCATCCATCCATACATCCATACATACATCCATCCATACATCAATCCGTCTGTCCATCCATCCATCCATCCATCCATCCATCCATCCATCCATCCATCCATCCATCCATCCATCCATCCATCCATATATCCACCCGTCCATTCACCCACCCATCCATCAACCCACCCACCCATCCATCAATCCATCCATCCATCCATCCATCCATCCATCCATCCATCCATCCATCCATCCATCCATCCATCCATCCATCCATCCATCCATCCATCCATCCATCCATCCATCCATCCATCCATCCATCCATCCATCCATCCATCCATTCATCTGTTTTTTTTTTTTGTTTGTGGAATTACTTTGTGATATATAGTGCGACTAAAATGGTGATTCAGTCTCTAAATCCAAAGTAATAGTATGCACGGACAGTTTACTGCTTCTAGTGGATTTTTGAAGTATCCGTTCATGCATCATTTTTAGGCTACAACCCTTGTGCTTTGCATGAACTTGGTTTGTTTAGTTTTTATTGGCATTTCCCTGCAGTGATATCAAGATGCAGGTTCATGTTGTTGTAGAATGTGCTCACTTCACTTAAAGAGATACTTCACCTCTGGAAAGACGAATGTGTATTTAAAATGGGTCATTTGTGTAGAAGAAATATGAAGTTATTTTTGAATTTGGAGCTTTCTAGAATGAGAAAAGCCATAAAATGTATTTTATGTTTAGGAAAGACAACAACTCCCAGAATGCACTTGCTTCGCTGTCCTAGGAGGCCACGCCTACCGGTAACAGAGCGCAGTAGTTAAACAACAAGTCTAGGCTACTAGTGATGAGTCTGCCCGAAAATGTGTTTCGAGATCGCGCAAAATGTCTGAGATTTGGTGTTTGCATTCGCCATTCATTTTGTGGATAGCAGGACGAGTGAGGGCCGCGGGAGAACGGACGCAAAATGACGATTTTTGCGTCATCTGAGGATTTTTCCCAGACAAAAAATACATAAATCTCTCGTCTCGTCATCTCTCGGGGATATGAGGGTGGAAAGCACTACCCTATCTCACGACCAATTCGTACGAATTTGACGAATGATTAAAAAGTGTCTAATTCGTACGACCTCACTCGTACGAATTCGTACGATTAGGGGCGGGGTAAGGGGTAGGTCATTCGTACAAATTCATACGAATTGGCCAATTCGTAAAATATGTACGATTTAACAAAATCGTACGAATTCGTACGAGTCAGGTTGTATGAATTCGTACGAGTCAGGTTGTATGAATTCGTACGAATTAGCCCCTTTTTAAACGTTCGTCGAATTCCTACGACTTGGTCGTGAGATCGGGTTGGGAAAGCACGGTAATTTGAAAATACTACAGGTTTTCTACTAATCCAAAGCTTAATACTACATCCGTATCTCTTTAGAAGCAGGTCTACATACTTCACCATAGCAAGTGCAGTGTTTCGCTTTCTGCACTTCTATATAATGATAACTGGGATTCAGATATAGTCTTGAGTCTAAACCAGGAACTAAATGGTGTAAGTTTCCCCCTAGAGATGGTTTTGTCAGGGCGATCCCATGTAAATGGCCAGTTTCTGATGTATTTCTCTCTGCTCTTTTGTGCTGTTTCTCATTGTTAGAAGCTTTAAAAGAATCATTAAGCTCAACATTATGATGAATGTTTCCACGTGTTGGAGGCTTTTCATCATCTAACACTTTAGGACGTTGCTCCGTGTTTCCCAGCCCTATGCGGCTCTCAGAGACTTTTTGCTCCACGAGAACATTATGAAATATTAGTGGGATGTCTGTAGAAGAGCCCAGCGGCACAGAGAAAGAGGGGGGCTGGTTTGAGTAAAATCAGCATTTAATGTGTGTGTGTGTCTGAATATATTGCAATGGTTCAGATTAGTGCTTTTCATTTGTGCAAAAACATTTGTCGTTTGAACTTTATTTCCACTGTTTGAGTTATGATTTATATTTAATACAATGACAAACTCACTGTCTATGAAATTTGTGCTATGAAATTCAATGAGGAAAAACTGTGGGTGGGATTTTTATTCATGAAATATTGTTGGTTTAACTTAAAAAATTAAGTAACCTGGTTGCCTTAAAATTGTAAGTTGATTGAACTGGAAAAAGTGAGTTAATACAATGAAGGAGATTGATTTAATCATCAGAAACTCAAAATAATAAGTTATCTCAACTAAATAAATTATTTAAGTTGATGTGACAAAAGAAAAAATATTGATAACAAATCTTGAAAATATTTTTTTACAGTGACTAATTGAAATAAAATGACTTTGAAATCAAATTAAACAAAAATAATTGAAGCTAAATAAAAAAAAACTACTAAATATGAGAGAAGAGCATAAACATCCTAAAACTTAAACCCACAAAAAAAAAAACAATTTTATAGACATATCCACTCTAAACAATGCTGGGTTGTTTGAACCCAAATTTGGGTCAAATATGGACAAACCCAAATGTTGGGTTAAAAATGTGATTTAAAATTTCAACCCAACTTCAACTTTCACTTTCAACTGGAATTTTTTAAATTACATTTTTAACCCAACATTTGGGTTTGTCCATATTTGATCCAAATTTGGGTTGAAATAACCCAACATATCTGGAGTGAATCAAGTTCTACATAAACTCTAAATGGAGCTGGGTTGTTTTAACCCAAATTTGGGTCAAATATGGACAAACCCAAATTTGGGTTAAAAAGTTCATTTCTAATTTAAACCCAACTTCAAATTTTACATTTTTTTAATTGCATTTTTAACCCAACATTTGGGTTTGTCCATATTTGACCCAAATTACATATCTTACAAATCTTGAAAATATTTTAGAGTTGCCTATTGCATATTTTGAATGATATAATTGCCAATAATTTTAGGAGCGTGTATTAAGAAAGTAAACAGTTAATTTTTATGTCGACTTTAAGTGTGCGCCAAACACTTTATCCCTCACATAACATCTTGGCTACGGTATGAATTTATTATGTGCTTTTAGGCATTTCAGTCAGCATGAATTTAAGTAGGAGCGTAGATGAAAATGAACAGGCATATGGCGTGCCAAAACACATTTTCATAAGCTGAACTTTTTATATTGGTTGGATTTGGACACAGATGGTCCTAATATCAGAGCTTATGCTAGATTAATTGCTAAATACTCAAAGAGGGTCAACATGTCATACATTGTTTCATCTTTTATATACCAGCATTAACAACCTGTTTCCCTCTTAAAGGGTTAGTTCATCCACAAATTAAAATTCATTCATTAATTACTCATGTCGTTCCAAACCCCAAAGACTTTCATTCATCTTCATAACACAAATGAAGATCTTTTTTTTTATGAAATTTAGTTTTCTGTTCCCCCATTAACAGTCGTAGCCACCACTTTCAAGCCCCAGAAAGGTAGTAAAGACATCTTTAAGTAATCCATGTGACTCCATTGTGTTGACGTTGTCACATGACTAATACGTTTAAAAAATGCTGATCTTTTGAATTTTCTATCCACCAAGGAAGGATCATGTGACATTGAAGACTGGAGAAATGATACTAAAAATACATATAAATAAATTCAATTTTAATATATAATAACATAGAAAAAAGTTGTTCCAAATTGCAATAATATTTCACAATATTACTGTTTTTACTGAATTATTAATCCAATAAATGCAGCCTTTGGGTTTTAAACAAATATTAACAGATGAACTATTAATAGATGCTCAAGACATTTATGAAGTGGAACTGTTGGGAATTGTGCATATTTAAAGAGTTATTATGTGTGCCTTTGTGAAAATGTGTATGCGAGTACATTTCTCATTTAAATTAATATTATTCATATAGTTGTGAACCAATCAGGAGCCCTGTGGCTCGTTTTTCACTCTTTCACAGATTAGGTGCTCTGTTCTTTTAGAGGTTTAATTTGTGATTCAACTTTATTTTTACACACTGCTGCAGAGGTTTGTAGGCCTTTGTTATGGACATAATGCTAAATCAGGCACAGATTGTCTCAGACCAGCTTAACAACTTCAGTATTTGTTCATTATGAGTTGAGTTTGCTTTTAGAACGAAAGTTTCATGAAAAAGGTTAGCAAAGTGCCTAGAGTGGGAGTTATTCTCTATATCAGTGTCAGTGTTTCTAAACTCAATGAAAACCGCCTCCATTGCACTCTAAAAAATGCTGGGTTGTTTCAACCAAAATTTGGGTCATTTGGGTGAAACAACCCAGCATTTTAAACCCAAATTTGGGTCAAATATGGACAAACCCAAATGGTGGGTTAAAAATGTAATTAAAACATTTAAAAAGTTGAAAGTGAAAGTTGAAGTTGGGTTGAAAATTTAAATGACAGTTTTAACCCAACATTTGGGTTTGTCCATATTTGACCCAATTTTTTTGACCCAAATATTTGACCCAAAGTGTGTAGTCTTGAGTTTTCTTCCAGGAACAAACACGTCACAATATTCCTCCTTTAAATAAATAATTTAAATGCAGAATAAAGTCTGTTCTAGAAGAACCAAAAACAACATTTGTAAAAGCTCATAATAGGTGCACTCTAAAAATTGCTAAGTTGTTTTAACCCAACTTTGGGTCAAATATGGACAAACCCAGCCAGTGGGTTAAATTTTTTCATTAAATTTTTCACCCAACGTTTGGGTTTTGTCCATATTTGACCCATTTTTAGCATTTTTAGAGTGTACTCTGAAAATGCTGGGTTGTTTTAACCCAACTTTGGGTCAAATATGGACAAACCCAAACGTTGGGTTAAAAATGTAATTAAAATGTAACCCAATGGCTGGGTTTGTCCATATTTGACCCAAAGTTGGGTTAAAACAACCAAGCAATTTTTAGAGTGTGGTTTTGAACATGTATGGAACCTTTCCATCCTGCAAAATGTTCTTTGTACTGGAAAATGGATCTTTATATTATTAAAATTCTCTTCACACTAAGAGAAAAGTGGTTATTTTAAGAGTGTTTACTGAAAGGTTCATTAGGAAACCAAAAATTGGTCTCCTATTGCTCTGCTTCTTTTAAGAGTGTAGTTTGCATTATGGAGAGGCTCTCCCAACCCAACATTTGGGTTTGTCCATATTTGACCCAAATTTGGGTTAAAACAACCCAGCATTGTTTAGAGTTATATAGATACTGCAACTGTAAACTGTTTTCTGCTGTTTTGTCACACTATAATATACGTATAGTTATTGATCTGTTCCCCATGACCATCAGACAGTGAGTCTGTAGTGTTTAGCAGTCAACATACACTACTGCCAAACACAAACGGAGCTTTATACCCATAAGTCCAAGCGTATCTGATTGATCACAATACATTTATTTTGATCCTAAGATGAATCAGAGAAGTGCTTTAATTAATCTCAGTTTGCTCATATATGTTTGATCTCACTAATGGCTCATGGAGGAACATGGTTTGCTCCATTAACTAATTGAAGATCTTGTTTGAAATGTACTTGATGTATTTGAGACTGAAATTAATGAGACTGCGCATACACACATATATTAAATAGTGACATACTGCTCCTCGAGCTGAGTCTTAGGACCGGTCCCCTTTGGAGCAGGTTGAAGTGAGATCAGGGTTGCAGTGTAAGTTCTAAACTTTTAAATATGTCATTTTGGTGATCGAAGATGAGTTTTAATGGATAGAATTGACAACAAAGTTAAAATCCATCCATTCATTCCCTCAGGAGGAAGGTCACACACGTCTTCTCTCTCATATCGGAGCGGCTGTAAAGCTGTTCATGTCTTCTGAGGTTGATTCTTCTGAGGCAGTGTGAATAGATGGAGTGTGATTTGTGTGTATTGGAGGTCTCGGAGCTCAGCTGCGGCCCAGAGTTCCCAGCAGGCCGAGCGTAGGCTAAGGTCGTCTCTGTCGACCCGGATCCGCTCCATCTGTGATGCGTCACTGCACAAGCACAAACACACACAGAGCTCTGGTTAGTCACGCTACATGACCGATTGACTGTATGTTGTGTACTGTAGTAATGAGTGCAAGTACTATTTGTGCCAGTGTTTTTATCGTTCATTTTATTTACAAAATTTGAGTTCAGCCTGTAGAGAAGAAAAATCACAAATGATGTCTCATTAGTTTCTATATTGTTTTAAGGACATGAAGATATCTGCTGCTCCTCAGACATTATTATAAATGACGTCTGTGATCAAAAGTTAGACATGAACTCAAACATGAAATTACTCCATGAGCTGATTAATGGGTGTCCACATTCATTTTGCAGCTCTTTACTTGCTGTAAATGCCAACTGTTTACTCATTTGTGTCTATAGTATCTAAAAGAAACACACACAGTACCTGAGCGAAACCATGAAACACAAGTGCCTAAGTTATTCAAGGTTGTTTAGGATTCAAGATCACTGAATTCCTCACCTTCTTTGCAGGAACAGTGCAGTAATTATGACTCCTCCGTCAGCAAAAGTGATTAACCTAATCACCTGTAATACTCCCAGGGAGCTCGACTGTTCGTAAGTCACGGCTCATTGAATAAAGAAATGACAATTAAATGAGGTTTAGAACCTAAATAAGATGTGTAAAGAGCAGAGGAGGACGGCGTCTCTCCTGATGACACGGTGAAATCCATTCGCTCCTGTATAACTGTAAAAACAGAGTATTAAAATAATCTGAACCTTAAAAAGGACTTTCATGTAACATAATGCAGTCAGGTTGGTTCAATAGCATTAAACAATTACATTGATAAAACACTTTTACGGTGTGAGATCAATCTCTGGTGGAAAATGATACCTGTAGGTTTTTTATTGATTCCTAATATATCTTTTTTTCTCCTAAAAGCCCTTAAAATAGACTTAAATGAGTAAGCATAGATATATATAGCAGCTCAAATCGTTTGGTCTTGGGAGAATTTGATGAGAAATTCTCTTTATTTTTATGAGATACGTTTCTCTAAACGTCCAGGCAATAATGGATTCTTGCATTGCTGTGATGTGGTACATGAAATTACCTTTATATTGTTGTCATTTTGGTAATGTTAATGTTAAATAATGTTACCAAAATGACAACAATATAAAGGTCATTT
>CM075866.1:40358283-40398283 GCA_038021265.1 Cyprinella venusta | reverse complement strand
AGACAAACCCAATATGGACAAACCAAAATTTGGGTCAAATATGGACTAACCCAGCCATTGGGTTATATTTTTATTGGTACATTTTTAACCCAACGTTTGGGTTTGTCCATATTTGACCCAAAGACAAACCCAATATGGACAAACCCAAACTTTGGGTCAAATATGGACTAACCCAGCCATTGGGTTATATTTTTATTAGTACATTTTTAACCCAACGTTTGGGTTTGTCCATATTTAACCCAAAGTTGGTTTAAAGCAGTGTAGTTAAAGTTTAGTTCTTTCGTATTTGAAACCATGATATTCCCAGTTAATATGCTATAAACTGAGATCTGATAGTGGAGGGGAAGCATTTCCAGTGACAATTTTAAAATTTACCTTTAAATCTCATGTCGTGGACAACCCAAGGTCACTCTTCACAGTGTGGTTTTGCCCTCAAATACAGTTTCCCTCGCACGGTCTGTCTGGAAAGGCCTAATGCATTACCAATATCCCAAATCTTCACAGGAATCTCAATCGTGGCACTCAGAGTTTGAAGGTATTCTATCAAATATACTGCATCTCATCAAATATTTAATATGTAGCACTCAACGCAAGTTATCATTACCATTATAGTCATTATCTCATCTCAAAAGCTCTTTTGCCAATCCATTCTGCCTTTTTCCGTTTAAAACAAACAATTAGTGACGAATTGCTCTGTTATGTTTTTCTACTAAATTAGCAGATTGGATTACAAAGTGAGAGGTTATGGCGGTACAAGGTTAGATGACCAGAAGAAATGCTGTCCTCCAGCCTTTTGTGTTAAATATGATTTAACAAGACAAACCCGCGAGCACCTCTAAAGGACAGCGTACCGCAAATTGAAAGAGACGTCCGACAACCACTGCTGGTAAATCAGTGCGAGCTGGTTGATTGCAGTGTTTCTGTTCAGAAAGGGTGCTTTTTTATTGTTTTACATCAGACAAATATAATACTAGAGGCCCGTGGGAGTCACGGCACAGCTGGAAGTAGTGGAGCTGTTAAGACGCAGGTTTGGTTTGTGCTTCTCTTCCTCCAACTGTCCGCTCTTTATTATTCTATCCAATTATAGGTATTGCGCAACATTTCATGTTAAAAATAGCCGTTTTTATAACCCATACATGCTTAAACAATTTCCTAATGGGCCTATCCTATCTCACGACCAATGCATACGAATTCGACGAATGATTAAAAAGTGTCTAATTCGTACGACCTCACTCGTACGAATTTGTACGATTTGTGTAAACCCACATGATGGGTAGGTTTAAGGGCGGGGTAAGGGGTAGGTCATTCGTACGAATTCATACGAATTGGCCAATTCGTAAAATATGTACGTTTTTGCAAAATCGTACTAATTCGTACGAGTGAGATCGTATGATTTCGTACGAATTAGCCCCTTTTTAATCATTCGTCGAATTCGTACGACTTGGTCGTGAGATCGGGTTGGATGGGCTGAATGAGCCCTTCTCTGATCACTGTGATCGCCTCTATAATCCTGTACAGTAAAATAATTAAGAGGTATTCGGGACGGGGTTTGAGACTGACGTCATGCGCGTTCACGCTCGCCTGGTGATGTCTGCAGGTTTGTGTATTCGCCGAAATTCTCCGTATCAGCGAAAACAACTCGAGCGACAAAACTTTACTCAACTTTCCACAAAAGTAGAAGATGGATTCAAAGAGACCGGCTTGTAGTTCATTCCAAACTCCAGACATGGAAAGACAAGACAAGAAATATATCTAATTATTATACATTTTAATAAAGATTTCCTGCATCATATTAAGATATATTTTGTAATTCAAAACAAGGAACCAAGGTCTAACTATGACCAAGGAGCAGGACCGGAGCACAGACTTTTTTTAGCAAATTTATTAATATAAAATGACTAACGTTTCGACGCCCATGCGTCTTCTTCAGAGTCAAAATATATTTTGTAATGTTATCATTTTAATCTGCCTTGGCGAATAAAAGTATTGATTAACCCCAGAAAAAAAACACTGTCAAAAATGGTTCTATTTAGAACCAGAAATGGTTCCATCCCCTGCTTCATATATGGAACTCCAAAATGGTTCTATATAGAACCATTTTTTTGGTAAAAGGTTCTTGGCCAAGTATGGAAGCCCAGGGTTTTATATAGAACCCAGAGGACCCTTTTTTAAGAGTGTATAGAACCTTTCTATATAGAACCATTGGAGTTCTTTTGGAGTTCCAAATACGTAGCGCTGATAGAACCTTTTAAGGTTCTATATAGAACCTTTTCTTCTAAGAGTGACTTTGAGCATTTTCTCTTACTTTCATGCTGTTTTTTGTAGCTTTAAAGCCAGTGTGACCAACCTTCAAACTTCTCCTTTAATTAATTATTCCTTTAAAGCAACAAATGAAAGTCCTTTGAGGTTTGTGTGAGGTGTGTGTTTATGAGCAAAAGCATACTGTATAGGGTTCGATTAAATTCTGAATGAAAATGACAGCATGCAAGTTTAAAGGGGTCGTGATAGGGATTTTATTATTTTCCTTGAGGCTCACTTATAATGTTAATAACATTTTGGTTGGACTTTATATTAAGTGGCTTTAACTTTAACTCTCATTTGGACCTTGAACTGTTTGGTTCCCAATGAAGTGCATTATATGGAGAAAATCCTGGAATGTTTTTTTATCAAAAACCTTAATTTCTTTTCGAACTGAAGAAAGAAAGACATGGACATCTTGGATGACATGGGGGAGAGTAAATTATCAGCAAAAGTTTTTTTAAAAGTGAACTACTCCTGTAAATTGGACAATATCCAAAATCGCAATATCCAAATGAGGTGTTTTTGGAGCTTGATTAAATAAAGGCTTTGTTTATAATGAAGAGGACGTTTTAAGATCTGAAATGTTCTGGATGTTTAAATGGAACAAAGACCTCTTTTATATCAAAAGATCAAGGCAAATTTGGTTTCTCATGTCATGACCTCTCTAAGTAAATCATGAACTATTCCTTTAAATTCCACACAGTGAGATTCTTTCATTTTCTTTTTCTCAGTATGAGTAAGCACAATGTCTTGGCGCAGGCCTCATTAAAACGGCTCAGCTTGTTGCCTTTAATTGTAGACATTGTCCTTGTACTGTGCCCTACACACTTAAATAATTATAATGATCACAAGAAAAGGAATAAGGCAATGACAAAGACTTTTCCCTGGATAATTAGGTTCATCTCCTCCGGCAGCCTCTCTGTTGAATTTGAGGGTTTTAGGTTAAATAATGGATAATAAATCAAGCATGCAGCATTCAGTTCTCTTACAGTTTGAGCTGGATTTCACTTACATTTGCATTTTTTCCCCCAGATAGATAGAAGCGTAACCCGCAACGATCTTATCATTAGATTCCCTTGTTGTCTGACTGTAAAGGAAGACGCGTTCTGATGTGAATGGAGACACAAAGAGCAAATTAACAGCCGTGAAGCCCAACAATCGCACTGTTGCCATTGGAAACCGACCACTTTATGAACTCGCCTCTGAGAATAAAACCACTCTGCCATGTTCACACACATGAGAAATCGATAAATGGTGGAACCGTGGAGGAACGTCTTGGTCTTTCTTGTTTGGCCAAATCCAATCATGATAAGTTAACTGCATAGGAAGTCCCATCAAGTTTAAGAAGAATTCATCCAGCCACATTTTCAGGACACATACATTGAAACTAGAAGGTTCATCAGTATTAGTGTACTGGTTATGCTGTATGATTCTTATAAAAAGGAAATTTTAGGTTTGAAGTTGATCGTTGCAAGGATGTTCTGGTTTGTTGTTCGACAGTTTGGCTTTGTGAGACCGACATTAAACTTTTTGAACTAAACTACACCAAAGTTTAGTATTTATGGTTAGGGATTGTAACTATACTTGACTATAACCAACAGTTAACTAATTCAGCAGAGCTATTTTACTCAAGATGCCTTTAAAGGAGCGTAAGATAAGCATAACAGATGTCCATTGATATCTAAAAGTTTTGGTTTTTTTCTTTTTCCTAACATTTGGATGTTAAAATTGAATAAACCAAGGATATAAAAAACTGTAATACTGTAGTTTAGGGTCCAATTCTCACCATTAACTAGTTGCTGTAAAAAATAATCATGTAAAAAAAAAAAAAACGGTAAACTATTTGCAGCTGTGGTTACCGTAAAAATACAATGTGTTACTGTTTTTAAATTAACAGCTAAATACTGTATTTTCAGGTACAGTATAAAACTTTAATTTAACAGCTATATGATCTAACACTAAAACAGTAACACACCGTATAGTTACGGTATGATGCTGGAAACCACAGCTGCCAGTAGTTTACCGTTTTTTTTACAGTGTGGATATTAGATTATTGGCTGTTTATTAGTAATTGTAAAGCACATATTATTCTGCATGACCATATTCTACATCCCTTAATACTATCAAATACCTAAACAACTACAATACTAACTGTAGCCCTCAAACCGTATTCACTTTATAGCCCTTAATCCTGTTTTTCTGGACAAACAGAGGACTCAGGTGTTATCCTAATTTTTATTTATTATAAATGTTATATCACTGTCTTCGATAAAGTTTTGTCTATCCATTTAAGTTTTTTTTTTGTATTTTGGGGGTATTTTTGAATTTATTTACTTCAAAAAGTACCATATTTTCTATGTAAATTATGCTTATTTTTATTTATTTATTTATTTATTTATTTATTTATTTATTTATTTATTTATTTATTTATTTATTTTAACTACATTAAAATATCATTCCAATAAGTTATTAGAGCTAAAACCTAAAGATGAAGTGACTTTGCTGTCACCTGGTGTCTTATTTTGGCTAATTGAGGATGGTCTAAATTACAGTTTTTCCCATTCATTTCTATGGAAGCCCAGTTTTGACCCAAATACAAGATTAAGGAGTTTTTTTCACCCACTTAACATTGTAGAATTGTGTGTGTTCAGGAGGCAAACTTAGGAAAAGTAGCCAAGTCTTGTACCGCTCAGATCAAGGGAAGTATTTTTTTTTTTTTTAATAAATCAAAACTATTTTGCCCACATTTGTCCAGAATACAGTTTTAGGGTTAAATAAGCATAAATTAGAAGTTTATTGAGGCAATAGCAAGGTGGTATTTGACTCTGGTAAGTGTATTGCAGACTGGTGGGAGTGGCATTGGACGGCACCTTGCCCAGTGCATTGTGGGTGTTGAAGTTTTCATACCCATCCAGCAAAAGGGAAGACATCACTCTGTTTTATTCTTGTTCGGCAGCACCAATTACTTTGGCTTTGTGATTCTTTCAAGACATTGATACCTTCAAAATATTTGAACTTGTGGCTCAACCAATGGCATGAGTTTGTGGTGGGATTGTCTATTCGTCAGGACATTAGGGCGGTTTTCGGATTGCAATTAATTTTGCAATTTCGTTTTTTGTGCAGTTCAGTATTACACTGTTCACCTTCACTTGCCGTCACAGAAAAATTCAATAGAAAGACGTCAAAGAGAGTGGCTTCATTAATTAACAGCCTGTCTCAAGAGGTAATTACACGACGTCGTCCTCCCAATCTTCTAGTGTAATAAAGTCTGAAGGTGATCTCTCAAACAAAAGCTAAAAATCTCAAGTACTATTACGGATCTTGTAATAGCAACAGGAGGATTATGAAGACCTTTGGGGACAAGGGATCATCAAGGACTATGGAAAGAGCACAAACGTTCCAATTAAGATGAAATGAGGAAATAATTAAAGAAGACTTTATGAAAGCATTAGTGGAGGTCGTTCACTTGTTGATGACCGAACCATCCAATGATCCAACACTGATTTTGAAAGCTGTTGCCTATTAGAAATCCCATTCGGCCTTGTAATAGTGGTGAGCATGTGCCCTATCTGGAAGCCAACAGACGGAGAAAATAAAGGGCTTGTTTAAGTAATGCTCCAGTGCTTTAGAGCTTCCCAGAAATTGTCCTGTTGTCTCTCCTATTTAAGATGTTCCTCAATAAATCATCTAACAAGGGTGTACAACGAGATGACGAGGCAGAATCGCAGATCTGAGACAGAAAGGTGATTGAGTTGACCTCAAAGATTCCAGGGTTGATGGGAACTCATCAGGGAATTGTAAGCATGCTAATGGATGAACAAGGACCGAAGCTGAATTGATTGTTTCTTCTACTTCTTTATTTTGTTGCATTAGCACTAAAAAGCTTCCTGTTTTTGTCAGGACGTAAAACAAGTCACTGGAGGACACATATAGGTACAAATAACGCAGCGTTGTGGTCTATTCAGCGCAGTAGAAACTCATCGTCACTGATTAAGAAAAGCTTTTGTATGTTCAGATACGAGATTAAGCAGACTTTATTTTGTCACCACGCAGTTTGGTAGTGAAGTATAAGAACTCACATCACTGTGCAAAGCACTTCTGGAGTCAGCTTCAGTGACAGTAATACTTTCTCATCTCTGCTGAAGGCCGTCAACACACCAGACCTTCCAGCCCGTTCTCATCCCAAGGAGTCATATACTGACGCTTTTGCCAATCCGTAGACATCCGACACACATGGCACCCTTTAGAGTCAATATGAGGCGCCTCCTAGTGGTCTAACCCTAACACTACCCCAAACCTAAACCTACCCATAACCGAAACAAAGCTCTTTGCGTGTTATATTGACGCTAAACGGTGCCACGTGCGTTGGATTTAGACGAAATTTCAAGAGCGTCACTATATGACGTCCTAGGATGAGAATGCGTTAGACCTTCAGACCTCGCAAGGCGTCATGATAATAATGAATGCATGGATTTTGCAACACAAGTATGCAAGTATGGATTTTGCAACACAGTCTCATGAAAATGCGTATCTATACCACAAATGTCATTTCTCGTGGCATTTAAACGCCAAAAATTGTTTTTTATTTTTTGCGTGCATATGCTACGCACTAAAAAACCCTGGGGTAGGTTTAGGGGGCAGGGGGGTGGGGAGTTGGTGCATATTATACGCCAAAAAGTGCGTATCATATGCATGCGAAAAATGCGTACCATATACACACAAAAACTGTTTTTGGCGTATAAATGGCTCGAGAAATGACATTCGTGCAATAGATACGAACTTTCATGAGATCGGGCTCGGATTTTGTCAGTATGTCTTCATATAAAAAAAAGTCTCTGTCTAAATAATTGTGTATAGTTCATGACAATTTTTACTAAAAATCCCATATTTAAAACGTTGTTCTAGTTCACACACACATGCATGCATGCACACATTTGCATTTGTATCTGAAATTTTTTGATATTGGAGATGCATTTTTCCCCCAAAGTACATTTTGTAAAGTGAGGGTTTAAATATGTTTTCCATTTTAACAAACACATGTATACTTTGGCCAGAATATAGTCATTTAGAAGGTTATTTTATGAAGTGACTGACAAATATATGACACATATATACACATATATAGGAATGTGTCTGAAGGAAAGGCACTGATAATGAATGAATGGAGCCCCTTAAGGGATATAATGATGGGGAAAATATGAGAAATTACATTTTAATGCTTTTGCGTTCACTCGCAAATGTTCACCCCGAGAATCTTGTGCAAGAGCATGCGAAAGCATCACTCAGCTCTATAATGTGTTATTCATTGTCCGTGCATGTACTTTAGAAAAGCACTTTCTCTTTTATATTGTGATCGCTCTGAAGTAGCATTGGCCAGTGCAGTTCATTATTGCTTCACCAGTTCACTCGACTCGCCAGTAAAAAGCTTGACATGCTCCAGTTTCCAAACCTGACCCTCTGTGTGAAATTGCAATCTGTTCAGTGGTTTTGTAATGTGCATGGTGTTAATGATCAGTAGATTTGCATTTAGGTTTGTTTGGGGAAGATTAAATTGGATTTACATAGAGAGAACTCTTTTTAATGGTGTGTTCAGTGACGCGATGGAGGTTCTGAACCAGTAATCAGGGTTAATTTTTATAACTGGTGTTTATCGCCATCTCAAGAGCCGCATCCAGACATTATTATGTTCTGCAGATGTGTTAGCTGTACCGTCTTCAGAGGTAAAGGATGTGACATAAGACTAAGAAGTGTGTATGTGTGAATGAATGTGTTTGTGTGTGTGTGGGTGGTAGCAATGAATACATCAGCAAAGGGAAATATACACAATGCATAATACATGATATACAGTATATTTTTGGTTTGTTTCTTTTGCTTACAGAGAAAAACTTTTGCCTAATACAAATTAGCTTGATGTGTTAAGTGTCTAATTTGTGTTTGCATGGTTAATTCTTTTTTAAATGCATATTTAAATATACATTTTTTTTGTTGTGAAAATGTTATTAAAGTATGTCTCATTTGCTATTACCTTAGTTGACGTGAACTAATAACAATGAGGAAATTATTATATGGCAGCAACAATTAGGCCTCTGTTTTTGCTTATGAAAATAAGCAGATACAGTGATATGTCTAAGAACCAAGTCATGTAGAGCTTCCTTCATTTGCAATCTTCACCCATGCTTTATATGAAAGTATAAAACTGTGTTCATTCAAATCTGAGACTTGAATGTGTCTCTACTAGGGCATTTTTGTTCAGGTTATTTGTTTTGTTCAGTCTCAGAAGTTTCTCCTCAAATCCTCATGTTTGATCTCGGAAGAATTTGATGAGAAATGTCTGAGATTTGTTTTTTGTTTTGGCAAATCTGAGCTCAGTTTCAGACATGTGAGATCACTAAGCTCTTGAGAAGAATCAGTAAAAGTCTCCGTTTGAGAATCTAACACAGTCTCATCCCAAAAAGTCATACAACTGACGTTTTGGGACGTCTTTTGACCATATTCGCCTTTTTAGGGCCCCCTTAAACGTCGGTAGATGGCGATCCCGGGCCGTCATACAACTGATGCATTACCTTTAACGTCAGTTAGGTGACGGGTTAGGTTTAGGTCTGGGGTAGAGTTAGGATCCCATAACCTCATCTACCGACGTTTAAGGGGGCCCTAAAAAGGCGAATATGGTCAAAAGACGTCCCAAAACGTCAGTTATATGACTCTTATTGTGAAACCACAACTGAACGTCTTCTGAACGACAAACTATTTAGAACTGAAATTTTCAATATTTACACACTTTAAAAAAGTTTTGTCGGACTTGCTGTTCGGTATAATTAATGCTGGAATTACCCTTGGCATGCTTTGTAAAATACAATATTACAAGGGTAAATTATCATTTAGATGCATGAATTGCATATAACTATTTACATGCATTATATTAAATGCATGCAAATTTGTGTTTATATATACTTACAAATTATGACCATACTAATTAACTAGTTCTGGCATGAAACTGGAGATGTGCAGGCTGATGGTCTTTAACTCATTTGATATTGATCGCATTATTATTTACATAGCGCTGCTGATTGGTTGCTGTTGCATTGGCGTCCAATGAGCTTCGGCTCAAGATTCAAACAAATACTAGTAGTGTTGCTGTTAGCAGTGCAGGACGCTTCCAGTTAATGTATTGGCAGTAGCATCTTAACAGATCTGTTCTGCCAACACAAAATACATTAACATTGCAGCCATGCCAATCTCCTAAGTTGTCATGTTAGAAATAATGTTATGCAATTTGTTGATGTTGAACACGCTAGGGTAGGTTTGATGTTTTAGGGTGTTTTACACATGCATTGTCTGTTCTGATATTAGTCACTTCTGTTATGACTTGTAAAATCATGAATAGAAAGGAGTTGAACATATTGTAATGTAGTTTAATGTAGCATATGGATCACTGATTAATCAATCAGAGACGGACTGAAGTAGGTTGAGTCCTCTAAGTGTTCTTCTCAAGGACTGGTGACCGTAACCCAGATCTGAATGGACTGATGGGTCACACTCCATTTAAAGCCTTTGTTTGTTTTTTAGATGGGCTTGTAAAAATGTTTTACAAGCCTGAATACTTTAGATATAAAAAGGAGGTGCACTCATATTGGAGAAAAGTGCAACTCCAATTGGCATGTCATCGCATCTGTATATTGGACCACGAGTCCGGAATAGTTTAATTGAATTGAATTGGAAGATAAGTCAAATGACCCTGAAGCATGGATAATCAGAAATATTTAGAAGTTTACTTTAAAGCAAAAAAACTCCATTTTGTTCCTTCAATGTGATCCACCCCACATGCTACATGATATTTGTTGTGATAAAACAACATTGGTATGGGATTGGATTGTACACACTAGAATAGAGCCAAAAATAAATGCAAGTTTGCCAAAACAACGCCTAATGTTGGTTTTAGTTTCAGTGCCCAGACAGCGTAGGTGACATCAGCAGAAAAAAAATCATTTCAGAGGTGGCGACTTTTGAATAATGAGCAATTGTTCACATGAGCAGCAACTTGTGTTAAAAGGATAGTTCACCCAAAAATGACTACTCTCATTTACTCACCCTCATGTTGTTTTAAACTTATGCTACTCTTACAAGTTTGAGGTCAGTAAGATTTTCATATTTTGCATTAAATTGATCAGAAATTACAGTAAAGCCATTTATAGTGTTACAAAAGATCCTAAGTCAAATACTGTTCTAGTCATCAAAGAATCCTGAAACTCTAACTTTAACTTAAACTTAACATTGACTCATTTCTTTTGCGTTACAGCCGAATTTAACCCTGTTTGCTTAAAGGGATACTCCACTTTTTTTTGGAAATAGGCTCATTTTACCACTCCCCCAGAGTTAAACAGTTGGGTTTTACCGTTTTCGAATCCATTCAGCCGATTTTCTGATATTTAGAAGAATATCAGTAAACAGACCACTTCTGGTCTCATTGACTTCCATAGTATATGTTTTTCCTACTATGGAAGTCAATGAGACCAGAAACTGTCTGGTTACTGATATTCTTCTAAATATCAGAAAATCGGCTGAATGGATTTGAAAACGGTAAAACTCAAATGTTTAACTCTGGGGGAGTCGTAAAATGAGCCTATTTCCAAAAAAAGTGGAGTATCCCTTTAATTGAATCGTTAATCGTCACTGTAAAGCTGCTTTGAAACAATTTGCATTATGAAGCGCTAGAAAAATAAAAGTGACTTGACTTAATTAGAGACCTAGTTTGTTACCGTATCTAATAATTAATTTGCGAAGATTCCGCTTCCCAAATTTAGTGGCTCTCGCACACGAACGCAGCAAGTGTTAATTTACTTTCAGTGGAATATGTTGGGACAGCATCCGCAGAGCAGTGTGGGACCGCATAAGAGATGAGCTCAATCTACCAGCCCACATGCTGCCGAATGCAAGGATCTGTGCTGGGCTTTTAAATAAAGAAGATGCCTTTAATTGGCTCGCATTGATCTCCAGCTCTTTGTGGTCAGGGGAGATGAGATGGATGGTATCTGTGGCGGTGGGAGTGAGGAATCACCGCGCTGGCATTAAGAGATGGCTGAAGTTTGTTTAAAGTTGTGGGAGGACTTCTGAAGAGTAATTGTGAGGATGCCGTAACTCTTTAATTAGGTTGCAGGCCACACGGCACGCATTCTTATCGCTTTAACTGAAAATTAGTTTCTAGCGCTTTAATTAAGAGATATGTTAGAAATGTGGCACGCAACGGCCCCACAAGATGACAATGACTGCAATGCAAAAAATTATTTTCTAATTCAACGTCTCATTTATTTGAGTAGAAAGTTGCATTATCTTGAATTAAGTTTGCATGATTGTTTACAGCATGCACTTTGCTAATTCTTCTTCGGTCTATGCTTAAAACACCAACTTGTCCAAATCCTGTCATGAATAAAGCATGTAATGCATGAAAACTCTAAAGTGTGAAACTCTAAAAGCCTGCGTCACTCCAGATAAGCAGTGGCTCGTGGTAGTCTATGAGTTTTATGATCCCTTTCAACGATGCTGGGGGAAATTAATTGAAGAGGGATTCTTCAGAGGACTCTAGAGACACGAGAGCTTGTTCTGCAAGGAAATTCTTTCAAGAAAGGAAAGCCGGTATAGTCTCTAGTATCTGCTCTGAAAAATTCCATAGACACTAGCACTAGCAGCTACATACATAACACACTAAAATAAAAAGAAATCACATGAACCGTTTAAAGAAGGCTAGCAATATGTTCTTGCAAGCAAAGTGAAAGATCACCTCTTTCTAGAGACATAATGACAACAAGGTAAATAATTTTAACATGTTAAAACATGCAAGCAATTTGTTAAATCATGCTAGCAACATCCTAAATCATCCCAATAACAAGCTAAACACGCTAGCAATGTGTTAAAGAATCCTAGCAACTAACTAAATCATTCTAACAAGAGGCTAACTGCTAGCAATTATGTGTAATCTAATGATAGCAACATGCTGGCTCCATGCTACATGCTAGCAAAGGCTAAATCATGCTAAACTGCTGGACAGTGGCCTTCCATGACCAGATTTGAGAAACCCTGTTCTAAAACATGCAATAAATGTTTTAAATCATGTTAGAAATATGCTAAAAACATGCTAGCAAAGGCTAAATCATGCTAAACTGTGGCCCTCCAGGACCGGATTTGACAGACCCTGTTCTAAAACATGCAATAAATGTTCTAAATCATGTTAGAAATATGCTAAAAACATGCTAGCAAATGCTAAATCATGCTAAACTGCAGGACAGTGGCCCTCCATGACCAGATTTGAGAAACCCTATTCTAAAACATGCAATAAATGTTTTAAATCATGTTAGAAATATGCTAAAAACATGCTAGCAAAGGCTAAATCATGCTAAACTGCTGAACAGTGGCCCTCCAGGACCGGATTTGACAAACCCTGTTCCAAAACATGCTATAAATGTTTTAAATCATGTTAGACATATGCTAAAAACATGCTAGCAACATGCACAAATATGTGTCCTTATAAATAGTCTTCTTTTTCTTCATCGCAAAATTATGTATTTCTAGCTACTATTGATTTATTGATATGTGTTGATTTGTGGGTATAAAGTGAGTTGCTGTATGGCCTCTACGTCTCATCGGTGAAGCCCTCCTGGTTTCTTTGACTCACCATGAAGAACCAGAGAACTTTAAAAAATATTTGCCTTGTGCATCAGAATCTGAAATGCTATTTGGAAACTTCTGTTGGCTGCACATCAAACTGACCCTCTGAGAATTAACAACCCATGACTTTTTATGTGTAAAACACAATGCCAAGAAGATTAAAATTCTGACCTTGTGTGTGATGTCTCTGGCAGCATCAGCGTCTTATTCTCGTCCAGCTCTGTTTGTCCTCATTTGGATTAGGTGGTTATAAAAGATGGTCCCACATTTACCCTTAATATAATTGAAGTCCTTGAGGTTATTAATAAGAAACAATCAATAAACACAGACTCTGAGTGCCAACACAATCTCATTCTTGGTATATATAATATTTATCTTGTGTAGAAAAATATTGACAAAGGAGAGCCGTCTTTAAGCTCCTGATGCTGGTCAAGGAGAGTCTGATATAATGCTCTCATGGAGATCTCCCTTTGGTGAAAATCAAGTTTTAGCGGACTGCAGCTTTAACCATGCTATCCTGATTTCATGTATTTTTTGGTGCACGTCTTTGGAGATGGTCCTCACTGCAGAACATGAAATCTATGGGAAGGAGTCGGATCCAGATCCAACTCCTCCCACCTTACATACCTTACCCACCACTAAACCTACCCAGCTCCACCCCCTGATCCCTAAATCCACCCCCAAACCTACCCAGCTCCACCCCCGATCCTTAAACCCACCCCTAAACCTACCCAGCTCCACCCCTGATCCCTAAACCCAACCCTAAACCTACCTAGCTCCACCCCTTGATCCCTAAACCCACCACTAAACCTACCCAACTCCACCCCTGATCCCTAAACCCAACCCTAAAACTATCTAGCTCCACCCCTTGATCCCTAAACCCACCACTAAACCTATCCAACTCCACCCCCTGATCCCTAAACCCACCCCCAAACCTACCTAGCTCCACCCCCTGATCCCTAAACCCACCCCCAAACCTACCTAGCTCCACCCCCTGATCCCTAAACCCAACCCTAAACCTACCTAGCTCCACCCCTTGATCCCTAAACCCACCACTAAACCTACTTAGCTCCACCCCCTGATCCCTAAACCCACCCCCAAACCTACTTAGCTCCACCCCTTGATCCCTAAACCCACCACTAAACCTATACCCAACTCCACCCCCTGATCCCTAAACCCACCCCCAAACCTACCCAACTCCACCCCTGATCCCTAAACCCAACCCTAAAACTACCTAGCTCCACCCCTTGATCCCTAAACCCACCACTAAACCTATACCCAACTCCACCCCCTGATCCCTAAACCCACCCCCAAACCTACCCAACTCCACCCCTGATCCCTAAACCCAACCCTAAAACTACCTAGCTCCACCCCTTGATCCCTAAACCCACCACTAAACCTATCCAACTCCACCCCCTGATCCCTAAACCCACCCCCAAACCTACCCAACTCCACCCCTGATCCCTAAACCCAACCCTAAAACTACCTAGCTCCACCCCTTGATCCCTAAACCCACCACTAAACCTATCCAACTCCACCCCCTGATCCCTAAACCCACCCCCAAACCTACTTAGCTCCACCCCCTGATCCCTAAACCCACCACTAAACCTACCCAGCTCCACCCCCTGATCCCTAAACCCACCCCTAAACCTACCCAACTCCACCCCTAATCCCTAAACCCAACCCTAAACCTACCTAGCTCCACCCCTTGATCCCTAAACCCACCACTAAACCTACCCAACTCCACCCCTGATCCCTAAACCCACCACTAAACCTACCTAGCTCCACCCCTTGATCCCTAAACCCACCACTAAACCTATCCAACTCCACCCCCTGATCCCTAAACCCACCACTAAACCTACCCATCTCCACCCCCTGATCCCTAAACCCACCCCTAAACCTACCCAACTCCACCCCTGATCCCTAAACTCAACCCTAAACCTACCTAGCTCCACCCCTTGATCCCTAAACCCACCACTAAACCTATCCAACTCCACCCCCTGATCCCTAAACCCACCCCCAAACCTACCTAGCCCCACCCCCTGATCCCTAAACCCACCCCTAAATCTAACCAGCTCCACCCCCTGATCCCTAAACCCACCCCTAAACCTACCCAGCTCCACCCCCTGATCCCTAAACCCACCCCTAAACATACCTAGCTCCACCCCTGATCCCTAAACCCACCCCTAAACCTACCTAGCTCCACCCCTGATCCCTAAACCTACCTAACTCCACCCCTCAGATCTGGATCCGACTCCGCCCCCTGGATCTTGTAAACTGCAATGAAGTGCTACTGCGTCTTTGACTCTTAGACTCATAAAGCTGTTTTCTTGTGTTTTGTTGCCTGTTTATTGATTTGCATCTAGCAGTTTTTATAATGAGCTGTTCTTTGATGTTCCTCTGTTTTTAGTTGTACATGTAAGCGGGATCAGCATGCATTTATGCTGAACTCACCTCACGAAAGCAAAATCTTTCAATTAACCTATTGCAGCACAACAATTGTAACAATCGTCATTTTGAAAATATATCATGTGACATTGCTTTATTGAAACACTTGACCTGCATTTATCATGCAAATATATATATTTTTTGGCCCAGCACTAAAATTCTCTAAGATATAAATCATCCAGGCCGTAGGCAGAGTAAGATGAATACGATAATATGAAAACTCAAAGTACGAGCAGCTTTTAACATTTGTTGAGCCAGACAGTTTTTGCGTTAATGACCTGGACTGAGCTCTATTTTAGTCTCGGCGTCAGACGGCTCACCCACAGACCGACCGCTCACTGACCATCTGATGCATGACGCTCACCAGAATAGCAGGAGATTAATCAAAATGTAGAACTTTTATCTGATTGTCCTTTTGCAGTTTCTGGAAAAAAATCTTTTTGTCCAAAGGATGAGGACTCGTGCTGGAATTGATACGGTAAAAACCAATGCTATCGTTACTGTTGTAGCTGAAATCCAGATATGTGCTGTAAGCGGTCGACCAATCACAACAGACTGGGCCATCGGACCAATCAGAGTAGAGCAGACTCACAGAAAGGAGGGGTTTAGAGAGATCGAATCCTTTATCAAACCGTTTCAAAATATGTACTTGTTTTGTTCCAGCTAGCTTAACTAAAACTTAATAAAAAACTTAACATAACATAATAAAAACTATATAGGCATATTTATAGAAATATGTATATATAGGCTAAATATAATATATTAGGTCTGTGCAAAAATTAATTGCGATTAATCGCATCCAAAATAAAAGTCTGTGTTTACATAATATATTTGTATGTGCTGTATATAATTTTTTTGTATATATAAATACACACACATGCATGTATATATTTAAGAAAATGTGTTATTCATAAATAAAATATATTCATATATAAAATATTTATATTTATATAATATAGATTAGGTATATATATATATATATATATATATATAGAATTTAAGCGCAAATAATTCTTAAATATATATGCATAGGTGTTTATATATACAAAATAATTATATACAGCACACACAAATATATTATGTAAACACAGACTTTTATTTTGAATGCGATTAATCACAATTAATTTTTGCACAGCCCTAATATATATATATATATATATATATATAAATTACTAAATTAACACTGGTTTGCATTGAGATTATCTTTGGGGCATTTGTTATGAATACCTGAGAAAATTTGCATAAAGCATTTTGAATACAGTAATAAAAGTCCATATTAACAATAAAAGTAAAGTATGACTAGACAAACTTTTTTGTTAGTCTGCCTGATAAACTTGAAGTTTAATACAGGCTAAGATGGATTTGTAAATATGGAACGTTATGAAATGTTTTATTTAATTTTATGTGTGCCATCAGGTGATTATATTGTGTTAGTCGTGCAAATGCTAAAATTTCAAAACATGTCAAGAAGAAATTATTGATTTGATTTCTACCCAGCACTGGCAGTTGTTAAAGTGCTGAAAGCTTGTGAAGTGAGGAAATGTGTGTCTAGCTGTTTGGCTGATTTGTGAGATGAGGATGTGATTTTATGTAAACATAAAGCTGCTGGAGAAGTGCTCACTGTTGTGTAGAGCTCAACGTGATCTCATAAACAAGACAAATGTCTTCTGAGTCACACATTATGCAGCTAAATGACAAAAGCAGCCAGTGAGAATTGACATTTCCATTCAGTCGAATATTTATTGCTGTTCTTCCGTCCTTTACACAAGGCCTGATCTTCATTTTCAGTTATTTTCAGATATCAATTTATTCAAGTCATGACCAGAAAGACATGCACCAACCATCTAAAAACACCTACTTTGAATGTTGCAAAATGCAACTTTTATTTTGTGTTAAGTTAAATGTTATATTTTTTTTTGTGTGTGTGTTTAAATGATAGATTTAAAGCTTCACCATTTCAAGCTTAGTGAGTCTTGCATTGCTAATTCACAACACAGCGCTAATGTCACCTAACTTTCCTCTTCCTTCTGCTATGAAATGCCAAATTTACACATGAGAGATTTAGTTCTGAATATGAAACAGTTTGAGTCCGGGGTACAGAAAGCTTTTTAATATGCTGATATTGAAGGCAGATTAGTTTCACATTTATAACACTGAAAACAAGTTGAGGACGGATTTACTTTGAAACAATTTTCACTCAGAATTGCTTGCCAATTTCACAAATAATGACAAGGAAATGCATCTTGTACATCCAATAATCTTCGTTTTATTCACAAGAAAATTATTTTTTTTAACTGTATAGCTTTTCCATATTTTTTAAGCAAATTATTGATGTTATGAGTTCATTTTGATAGCTATTTATAATCATTTATTAGTATTTATTTAATTTTCATTTATGTTTTGTTATAAAACATTATGGAATTTGTCTGTTTTTGTTTGTTAATTTTTGAAAATAGACCCCAAATAGATATGAATACCATACACTGTAAAAATGAAGATGGTTTATCTAATAAAAAAAAAAAATGTGGCAACAGATTACAAGCAATATTATTAATTAAATTTAACAAATTAGAATTGAGTAATAGTTATTTAAATTAATTCCCTAACCATTTAAAATGAGAAAAACTTACTACAACAACCAAAAAAACATAAATTGAAGTCACCATTATGGTGATCAATGTTTGTTTTAGGTTTGTTTTAAAATGATGGTTTTCTCCTTCAGTGATTCTGCTTGTTAACATCAGGTGTCTTCAATATTTACAATATAAAATAAAGAGTTCTTAATTAATCTTTGACATCTGTCTGTTAGTGAGATATTTTTGTTATTTTTTTGGTGTAAACTTTACTCATTTTAAATGGTTAACTTTTAAGGAATAATTTGATTAATTATTACTCAATTCTAATTTGTTAAATTTAATTAATAATATTGCTTGTAATCTGTTGCCACAATTCTATTGATTAGATAAAGCATATTCATTTTTACAATGTATGTTTAAATTATATTTCTATTTATATGTCATGTATATGACCGTTTACAATGGTGACAGTCATTTAGTTGGGCAATTTCACATAAAAAAAAATACTAATATAAAATGTTTATATTTGTTAATCATCTGTGTCCAGCCAACAGAAAAGAAAAAAGGCTTGGTCTTCTCCATTATTATAGATGATCATGTTCATCGTCATACGTTGCAGAAACACAAATATCTGTTTTTATGGTGTCCTCCTGCCACTGCGGGACTAGAATCACGAAGAAGAAGGTGACTGAGGTTTCAACAGATAGATCGATGTGCTGATGTGGGATCAGCGGACTGTGTCTCTGAACAGTCCTTTAAACCGGCTGTCGTGGGCTTCAGTGCAATAGAAGGATCAATAGCAGTTGATTTCAGTCCACAGACTCACATGTGTGTGTGTGTGTGATGAGAGATCATGCGTCACTGGTGCTCTGCTGGGAGGAAGGAAGCTCTGATTCCGCGGTTAAAGGTCTTGATGGACAGAACCAGTCACTCTTCTTATTAGTTTGATGTGAGTTTATTCTAGCTGTTGGGTAAACGAGTTGTCCCCTGTGCTTTAAAGTCACCATGAAATCAAAATGTAATTTTCTTTATTTTAAATGATGCCTGTAATTTTAAAATTAATGTTTAGTGATGTCTCTTCACTTCTCTGTGATGTGTTTACTGGAGATCCACCAATAGCAAACCACAACCATCCAATCAACATCAAGTCCCGCCCACATTTGTTTGTATCCCTATACGTCACAAAAGGGAGAAAAACTTCCAAGAAAAGTGTTAAAAATGTATACCATTATATTAGATTTTTTTTAACATTTAATATTTTAATTTAAAAATAGGGCTGTGAAACGATTAATCGCGATTAATCGCATCCAAAATAAAAGTTTGTGTTTACATAATATATGTGGGTGTGAACTGTGTATAAATATTTTGTATATAAACACACACACATGTATATATTTAAGAAAAAATGTGTTATTTATATTTAAAATATTTATGTATAGTACAAATTGTGTATGTATGTATATATATATATATATATATAATACATATTTTTTATATGTATTTATTTTGTACAAAATAATTATACACAGTTCACAAACATGTATTATATATGTAAACTCAAACCTTTATTTTGGATGTGATTAATCGCGATTAATCGTTTCACAGCTCTTATTTAAACTAACTAAATAAAATAAATTATACAAATACACAATATATAGGTTATATATGTCTATATATATCTATATACATGCAAATATTGTGTATTTGTATAATTTATTTTATATATATATATATATATATATATATATATATATATATATATACACACAGTTAGCTATTTAACTATTAAACAATGAATATATTTAAACAAGCTTATATATATATATATATATATATATATATATATATATATATATATATATATATATATATATATATATTAATATTTTTGGCACTGTGTATAATTATTTTGTATATATATAAATACACACACATGCATGTATATTTAAGAAGAAAATATTATTTATATATAAAATATTGATATTTATATATAATATAAATTATATAGAAATCTATGTACAGTATATACATGAAAATATTTCCTTAATATATACAAGCATGTGTGTGTGTGTGTATATATATATATATATATATATATATATATATTAATTATACACATTGCACCCACATATAAACTTTTATTTTGGATGCGATTAATCGCGATTAATCATTTGACAGCCCTAATATAGGCTATATATATATATATATATATATATATATATATATATAGACCATTTCAAAAGATGTAAACAACACTGGCCCAGAAGCACTTCCTGTTTCAGTTTTTTAACACTACATAAAAGCTGGGATAAAATACAACCAACAGAACATTTAAAACTGAATCAAAGAGTTAAACAAACATCTTTAAGATGTTTTCTTTACATGTGAAATAAAGAAAACAGTTACAAACTGAAACAGGAAGTGCTTCTGGGCCAGTGTTGTTTACATCTTTTGAAATGGTCTATATATATATATATATATATATATATATATATATATATATATATATTAACTGTATCAAACGCAGTTTTATTTGTCTAATCATTAGACATGGGAAAAAATTGCTTTCTACATATTACGAAAAAAAATGCAGTATTAGTAGGCCTAATGTTATAGTTTAATTCAATGTCACTGTTCTGAAATCGGTGAATTAAGCGGTAATCCTGTTAATCCTGATCTGAAATGTGATCTGATGAGCCGTAAATAACCCGTTTTATTTATTGCTGTTTAAACTCTAAAGATCATCTGTGTTTCCCAGACATCTCCGAATTCTACAAAAGCGTGTTAGAACGGCCTAAAACTTTTTTTCACGTTGTTCACGCTCTCTTCCTCGAGCACACACTTCTTCACACAAGTGTCTCGAAAGAGGTTTTTGAAAGCACCTTCTTTTCCCCCGTGTACCGCTCAACACCTGCCACAAACCTCCAGTCTTTGCTTTAGCTCCAGTCAACATGTACCTTCTTGATGAAAGCGCTCTTAAAACTCGATAAAGTCGCGCTAAACATAGATTGGGGAAACGACCTTATTATCATCCGCTCTTCAGCTTCTTCACAGTGATTGTTCCTGGTGTTCAAGGTAGAAACTTTTCCTTTATTTGTTGCTTCAGAGGATCATCGCTATATTCACAGAGGAGACGATCGAGCAACCTGCGGTTTATTCACTGTAAGACGTTTTAATTGAAGTCAAAACTGACGGTTCATAGAGTTTAATGAGAACGGGAATAATATAGACCAGTGTTTCTCAACTGACTGGTGCTGACGCTAAAGTGGTTTACAGAGCCAATAAGACTCATGAAGTTACTAATGCAAAGAAACACCTCTCATATTTTTAGTTGTTTATCTCCAGTCTAGTCTGTCATTTAGAGGATAATTCGATTAGACAGATGCTAACGAGGACAGGTTGTGTGACATGCTGTTATTCTCAAAAACATGAGAAAAACTGCACAAGGTCAAAGAAAATGACAGACTACACACTGTCGTCAACTAAACTAAATATGAAAAGTGTTTTCTCCCCTTTTATAACATAATTCTATACTTGTTTTTGCTCTCCTAATTAAACTGCTTTAGTTAGTTGTTAATAAGTGGCATTTGGCTTTCATTTTCCTCGCTGTCTGCATCGTAGCCCTCAAACCGTATTCTCTTTATAGCCCTTAATCCTGTAATTGTGGACAAATGTGGGCACAGAGGACTCAGGTGTGATCCTAATTTTTATTTATTACAAATGTTATATCGCCGTCTTCGATGAAGTTTTGTCTATCCATTTATGGTGTTTTTTTTTTATTTTGAGGGTATTTTTGAATTTATTTACTTCAAAAAGTACCATATTTTCTATGTAAATTAATTACAATGTAGTTTTATTTTTTTATTTTTTTTAACTACATTAAAATATCATTCCAATAAGTTATTAGAGCTAAAACCTAAAGATGAAGTGACTTTGCTGTCACCTGGTGTCTCATTTTGGCTTTTTTTCAGGATGCTCTAAATTAGTTTTTCCCATTCATTTCTATGGGTGCAGCATTTTTGACCCAAATACAAGATTAAGGAGGTTTTTTTTTCCACCCACTTAACATTGTAGAATTGAGTCAAAAAAATTGTATTAATTGTAAAAAATGAAAAAAAAATGTAAAAAAAAAAGTTTTTTTTTTTTTTAAATAAATCAAAACTATTTTGCCCACATTTGTCCAGAATACGGCTTTAGAGTTAAAATATTGGATGTGTCTCATAAAGATGGGGAAGACCAGGGAGGATTATGGGAAATGTGGTGTAGAGGGAACTGGCATGGTGATGGTGATCATGACATAATATTTATAAATGTGTTTTTTTTTATGATGAAGAGACTTGTGAATTTTAACGTGTCAGATGTTAATTAGAATTTTCAGTTATAAAAATCATTGAAACAATCATTTTATTTAAGGAGCAGCATAAAATCATCTTCAGATATTTTATCCTTATTGATACACTGTAAAAAATGCTGGGTTGTTTTAACCCAATTTTGGGTCAAATATGGACAAACCCATTGGGTTACATTTTTAAATTACATTTTTAACCCAATGTTTGAGTTTGTCCATATTTGACCCAAAATTGGGTTAAAACAACCCAGCATTTTTAGAGTGTATTTACTTGGAAAGACATAATGTTTGCAGTGAAGGACAATCTCCGTCACACTTCAGTTTAGGGTCCAATTCTCACTTCTAACTATTACTATTCTATTATTAATAGTTAGTAAGGTAGTTGATATTGGGTAGTATTAAGGGATATAGCCAAGAATATGGCATTAATTTGGGCTTCATAAGAACTAATAAACAGCCAATATCCAATCCAACAAATTCTGGGTTGTTTTAACCCAATTTTGGGTCAAATATGGACAAACTCAAACATTGGGTTAAAAATGCAATTTAAAAATGTAACCCAATGGCTGGGTTTGTTCATATTTGACCCAAAATTGGGTTAAAACAACCCAGCGTTTGTTACCCATACTTCATATCTTCATCACATGGACTATTTATTTAGCAAAACAGTAAAAGTGTATGTAAAATTATTTGTGTGTAGCCTAATTAATATTCATAAGCTGAGCTGTACCGTCACAACAAGCGCATCTGTAAATCCCTCGGTTGAAACGAGTTCTGAAAATTAATTAACAATTAATAAACAGTGATATATTTTTATTTCAATATGTGAAAACCCCCCTAAAAAGTGTTGTAAAATTGCATGTCATGAAACCAAAAGCAATTAACAGCAGTCACTGTTATAGCCTGTACACGTCTGCATGAAAGCAGAGAGCGCTGTGATCAGGTATTATGATTGGGAAGAGCAGCACTCAGGAAATGAGTTTCATCTCATAAGGTGCTGCCCAATAAATCCTAGTGAGTTTTATTAACAGTGGCAGCTGGGGTTACAGAAACAAGACAATCATTTCTCCATAATAGTAACTTCATTTTTATATGAACCATCTGTGCATTAAGAGAAAGCTTGCCGCAGTCTAATTTCAGCGTGTGACCCAGTGGATACAGGTTTGAGGTTGCTTGTAGAGAACATGTCTGAGACTCTACATTGACTCAAGACAGTCCAAGACCAAGAGTTTCAGCTGGTACTAATCTATTAAACCAGCTAGAACCAATAATGACCAGTTTAACCACATCAAATTCAGTATAAAATGGCAATCGAAGGACATTTGTTTCTGATTGAATTAGAAGAAAAAAGTAGAGCATGACTTTTATTTTGTTAAAGAGGACCTGTTATCTTTTTTCCCATGTTTATCTTTCGTTAGTGTGTAATGTTGCTGTTTGAGCATTACAATTCCCTCTCTATATCAGTGTCCGTGTTTCTGAACTCCCATAAACGGCTCCATTGAGTTTCTTCCGGGAATGAACACGTCACAATATTCCTCATTTAAATAATTCATATTATGCAGAATAAAGGGGCGGGGCCTGGTCAAGTTAGTTAGTAGTGTGTTGACTCTCAGTTATGAGCGCTAAGTGCTCAGATAAGACATTTCCCACTCTCGACCAATCACATTACACTGATTCAGCCGACCAATCAGAGCACATTACACTTTTCTCATTAATATTAACCAATATCTTAGATTGTCAACTAAACATGACTCATTTCAGCGGCAGGATTAAAAGACTGAAAAAAAAAAAAATTTATTTACTTATAAATAACCACCTGATCTCACGAGAATTCGTACGAATTTTACGAGGTGGCTAATTCGTAACAATTCGTACGACCTCACTCGTACGAATTTTTGCTAAATCGTACATATTTTACGAATTGGTCAGTTCGTATGAATTCGTACGAATGACCTACCCCTGACCCCGCCCCTAAATTTACCCATCACGTGGGTTTGGACAAATCGTACGAATTCGTACGAGTGAGGTCGTATGAATTAGCCACTTTTTAATCACTCGAATTAGTCGTGAGATATTGTAGATATATCGTCAATAAAAGCAGGAAAGGTCATTTCGATTTGACGTTGACTCTAAGCCGGATCAGTTTTGCTGGCCATCATGTAGCACTCACTGCAAGATGAGGTCTTGGATGGGTAAAGCTGCTTCCAGATCAGCATTAAAGCGCTTCGAGTCCAGGCCGCTTAGCGCTCAATGCCCGCGAGTTTCGCTCAAAGCTATAATCATCGGCTCATTCCAACTTGGCGCCAGAGGTGTTGCGAGAGGCCGGTCAAGGTCAGCTGAACATGTTGACACATAATGTATTAAATGAAGAGGCGTTTAAGATGGATTAGTTTGGAATGATAAAGGTTGGGGGATGAAAACATGATAAATAGAAGGAAAGCAGAGGGGCCAAACCTGCAGATTTCTGTGGTATTAAGCCGGCCTGGATGGGCTCCAGGGGAGAGAGGTTAAGTCCCCCAGTCTTGCTTATGTCAAAGAGCTGGAATTGAGCCAGCCGGCTCATCGACAGATGGAGAGAGAGAGAGATAGGGTTGTGCGAGGGCATTGTTTCAGAACGAGCTGCAATAAGGATCTTTCCATAAAGGGCTGTAATAGAGCTGTTCTTCTTGACAGAGTCAAATGTGCAGCATCACTGTAGACCATTTCCACATGCAGAGCTTCATCGAAGGATCTATTCTGTGCCAGATGTTCCTCTCAAACTGGAGCAATCTTTCACTGGCCGAGAACATATGCACACTCGGATGTTATTTTATCTTATTTTTCGATAATTAAGCACATTTTATCATACTTTACATTAGCATATGTCTATATAATTTAAATATTCAAAATATTTGTTTATAGTACAGTGGAAACAAATGGCGTCGAATCAATCTTCGCAGAGAAATTGCAAGTAAATGTTTACAATTAATTACAAAGAAATGAAAACAAACACATTAAATGTTACATTTTAAAGAGTAACTAAAGACTAAACCAACTTTTTTTTTAGCTAATGATCTGTAAGAATGGATCTTTATTAACCCTCTGGGGTTCTTCGGGTCAATAATGACCCGAAGCGTTTAAATAAAAAAATGTTAAAAATCGTAGCTTCATCGGAATGGTCCGAAACTTGGTGAATTTATTGGTACTTGGTATATGAACACCCAAAAAATGGGGACAGGATTTGAAAAGTCTAAGTGGTCTTAAAAAAAATAGTCACACTCAGGACCTTCGGGTCAAAAATGACCCGCATAGGAAATGAATGGGAAATTGGCAAAAATGTGAAAATACTGAGTTTTTTTGTGCTTGACTCCAAAATGAAATACAGCTTAAAAAAAATTAAAAAAAAATATATATATTTTTAAAATATTTTTTTCTATTATATTCAATGGGGGGAAATTTTGTCATAATTATTGCATTAATACTAATTATAATTTTTTTTTTTTGAAATTTTCTCAAAACACCCAAAAAGAAAAGGAAAAATATTATTAAAAATAAGTAAAAAAAAAAATATATATATATATGATTTTCTTTTTTATATATGAATCCCGCCCTTCGGGTCAATTTTGACCCGAAGGCCCCGAGTGTGACTGTTAAACAAAGAACCCCAGAGGGTTAATACCAGTCATTGATTGGCGGTGGAGTGTTTTTAAGATTTCCACTCTGGAGGGTGGTTTCACTTTTTTGTGTTTTTGAGCCTCAAAAATGCCGTCGCCGTGTAAACGAAAGGCACATCCGATAAAATATTTTTACGTTTTCACCCGCGAGCGTTCTCGTGTAAACAGGGCCTCAGTTACCCTTCAAAGCAGAAAGACTGAAATACTTTTTTTTTTTTGGTAAAATGTACTCCAATTATCTTTTATTTTTAACTTTAAAATGTACAACTTTGAAATATCAGTTTTAAAGTGTTGTATTTGAGGCACTACCTTTAATATACAGTATGATACAAAAAAAAAATACGTTAATGAGAATCTAATGCATTTAATTTTGAAAATAATGGAAAATAAGAGGCTCAAAATGACTGAAATAACCACTCGTTACAACCGAGGTATGCAGCAAAGCATTTGTGAAGCCACAAAACGCACAACCTTGAGGCGGATGGGCTACAACAGCAGAAGACCCCATCGGGTACCACTCATCTCCACTACAAATAGGCAAAAGAGGCTACAATTTGCAAGAGCTCACCAGAATTGGACAGTTGAAGACTGGAAAAATGTTGCCTGGTCTGATGAGTCTCGAGACAATCAGATGGTAGAGTCAGAATTTGGCGTAAACAGATTGAAAACATGGATCCATCATGCCTTGTTCCCACTGTTCAGGCTGGTGGTGGTAGTGTAATGGTGTGGGAGATGTTTTCTTGGCACATTTTAGGCCCCTTAGTGCCAATTGGGCATCGTTTAAATGCCACGGCCTACCTGAGGATTGTTTCTGACCATGTCCATCCCTTTATGGCCACCATGTCCCCATCCTCTGATGGCTCGAATCATTTCAAATTGGTTTCTTGAACATGACAATGGGTTCACTGTACTAAAATGGCCACCACAGCCACCAGATCTCAACCCAATCTCGAGTCATTTGCCTTTCTCAAAGATGTGAGTCTACGGAGAAGGACTTCATCAGTACTGCTGTCTCATGCTGTGTCCTCCCCACTGCGCTTAAGCGCTCGCATTTGCCTACTGTTGTGTTTTCAGACAGAAGTTTGTTCCTCCGTAATCTCAGCAGACAGATTACTGCAGGCACACTCACCCAAGACCCGCTCATGTTCAGCATGGGGCGAGAGACTTTCGTCTGAACGGAGAACAAACACGTTTGAGTTGGTGGCAAAAATAACCTCACCTAACTGCATTCACAGGTGAGGAGGTGTTGATAAGAATCACATTCACAGTCCACGCACGGTGATGCATGAAGAAAAAACAAGCTCTTGAAAAGAAGTGTGCAATCAGTACAGTGATAAAACTTTCCTATTCATTGCGAACGCTACCAGCTTTCACGAGATTTGATAAGCCATTGTCAAGGTGTTGCTATAGGCAGTCACTCTTAGAAAAAAAGGTTTCTATATATGTAGCATAGAGTTCTTTACTCAACTGCAAAGGACCTTTTATGCAAAAAAAAATGATGATAATGACAAGAAAGAACCCTTAAAAGTTCGGTAACACTTTATTTTACGACCCGCAAACAACTGTGTAAGTACACTGAAATTACGGTGTATGTTTCTGTAATTATAGCGTACTTCCATGTAGGTATAAGGGAACAATATGTTAAGTTTTGGGTAATAAAGGGGTAACAAGCACCACTTTAATTTACAGCCCGCAGGAGTTACACTTACCCAGTAACTACACAGAACAAGGGGGTAACAAACGCTAATTACAATGCAGCAATACGAAACAACACTATTTGCACTGTAATTACAGAGAAAGGTACTGTTTTTGAATTTTCTGTTTTGAATTTTTAAAAATCACAGCTTCATCGCAATCTTACGAAACTTGGTGACTTTTATGGCATTATGTATGTGAACACACAAAAAAATTGAGGTCATGATCTGAGCATGCTAAGTGGTCTTATAAAAAATAGTCACACTTGTGGTCTTTGGTCAAAAATTACCCCTATAGGAAATGAATGGGAAATTAAAAAAAAAGAGAGAGAGAAAGAGAGAAAAAATTGTGAATTTTTGTTTTTTGTCATTTTTTTTTTTAAGAAATAGTTTTTGAGATTGTTTCAACTATATATTCAAATCCACCACCAACAACAAAAAGTGTTCATAAACGTCTGGGGAATTCACATTTCTTCAAAAAATATTTTTTTTTTCTGAAGGCCTAGACTCTATATTAAACTAAAATACTGCATTAATATTTTTTTGAAAAAAATAATATATATATAGAAAAATATATATATATTTTCATGGCAAAAATAAACCATAAATATTGCATAAATATTAATAAATTCAATTAAATTGTCTCAAAATACTAAATTAAAAAGAATAAATATTATAGAACAAAAATAAATTGCATTGGTTTTACTGGGATGGAGAAAGTTTCATTTTTAGGTGTCCGGTCACTTTTGACCAGGAAGATAACAAGTGTGACTCCGAAACGAAGAGCAACTGAGGGTTAATATGGAATGGTGATTAAACTGACTTGACTGTGGATTAAATGGTTTAATTGCACACCTTCCAGCCAATCAGAATACAGTTTTCAGACAGACCCTGGTATAAGTACTTTATATATTTGGCTTCTTTTGAAATTGTATTGCCAAGGACATGTGCACAAGTCCGTCTCTAGCTGTATTGGTTGTGTGTATTAAATCCAGGCCCATATATCCCACTGATCCACACTTGAGCTCAAACAGCCAAGCTTGTGAAACGCTCCCCGTTCATTTTCTCCCGACGTGTGATTGTTTGTCAGACAGGTCACTAGAAACAGACGATATTACCCGACTGAGAGACCAGACGAGCCTCGAGAACAAAAGGTGACGTCTGGGTCATCTTGATTGTAGTGGGACATCAGTTCATCAAATCACTTCGGATTTTACCAGCACTCTGCCTCTCGTGTGACCGAGCTGTTAAGATCTCATTCAAATGAAAATAAATCAATAACATTGCTAAAATTGCTGCGTTTTTCTTAAATGAATAAATAATTCTGCTTATTGAAATCTTGCAATGGACACTCTAAAAAAATACACTCTAAAAATTGCTGGGTTGTTTTAACCTAACTTTGGGTCAAATATGGACATTGACAAACCCAAATGTTGGGTTGAAAATGCAATTAAAAAATGTAAAGTGAAAGTTGAAGTTGGGTTAAAATTTGAAATTGCATTTTTAACCCAACATTTGGGTTTGTCCATATTTGACCCAAATTTGGGTTAAAACAACCCAGCATTGTTTAGAGTGTAGGTAAACATATAGGCAATTCATTTTCATAAATACTCATGGTAAAATAAAAATATATGAAAATAACCAACCCGATCTGACGACCAAGTCGTGCGAATTCGACGAATGATTAAAAAGTGGCTAATTCGTAACAATTCATACGACCTCACTCGTACGAATTTAGCAAAATCGTACATATTTTACGAATTGGCCAATTCGTATGAATTCGTACGAATGACCTACCCCTTACCCCGCCTCTAAACCTAACCATCACGTGGATTTAGACAAATCGTACAAATTTGTACGAATTAAACATTTTTTTAATCATTCATCGAATTCGTACGAATTGGGCGTGAGATAGTGTTGAAATAACGTGTATCACAATCAGACTGATCTCATGAAATGGCGTATGTATGACACCCCTGACAAACCCAGCCATTGGGTTACTGTACATTTTTTAATTACACTTTTAACCCAATGTCTGGGTTTGTCCATATTTGACCCAAAGTTGGGTTAAAACAACCCAGCATTTTTAGAGTGTATACTGTTGTGCTATATAGAATAATTGCTTGCCATTTTTTTTGTCAAATATTCCAACAAATATTGCTCTATGGTTCTATAATGATTGGGTACGTTGATCAAGTAGGTGCATCTACCAACAAATTGGATATAACAACCTCTCAATGCGTCAGCTGACAGTTTCTAACGTCGTATTATCAGCTTGTCTCGACACCTGTTGCGGCCCTGACCCGCTGCAGATAAATCTTGAGTGCTTCTAAAAGCCTGATCCTCTTTTTGATTCATTATCTGTTCCATTACGGACCACATTCATCGTCGGCAAGGCACGGGTGTAGACGCCTCTTCGAGATGAAGAAGACTCGCTGTACCTCAGGTTCATCCATTCAGCTTTTTTCTTTAAAAGCGCTCCTCTTGTACTCTATTAGTAGTAGTATGACAGGCTCACAATGACGGGTTTCTTTATCGCTGGTGGAATTTCTGAGCGGTAGATCCACACTGACATTTCTAAATTTCTCTGAGAGAAAGAGACAGAAATGGAGAATGCATTCAGAAAAGGCATAGAAAAGACAGAGCAAGACCCCATTTCAGGTGAAGTCTCACAGGTCGTGAACAAGCCGTAATTTGTTTCAAGCAGAACAATGTCCTTTACTTTCCACTGTACTGAGAACAGACTGAACCTTGATAATGCATGATTTGTGTTCAATGGAAAATGAATCAGTCCATTGTTGATGGAACCATTTCAATGGCTCCAGGAAAACATGGAAAATGGATTTCAGAACGAGCATGTGATCTAGAACATATTCAATAGGAATACTCCAAATATTCAATGAGGAACACAAATTAAGATGCCAGGAAATGATTGGATGGTGTATTGATAAAAAAAGGCCTTCCTACAAAGAAAAAGTTTATTTTTTTTTTACTCAATAATGTGCATTTACTAATCATTCAAAATAGCAACACACTCTAAACAATGCTGGGTTGTTTGAACCCAAATCTGGGTCAAATATGGACAAACCCAAATGTTGGGTTAAAAATGTAATTTCAAATTTTAACTTCAACTTTCACTTTCAACTGTACATTTTTGAATTGCATTTGCAACCCAACATTTGGGTTTGTCCATATTTGACCCAAATTTGGGTTCAAACAACCCAGCATTTAATTGTTTAGAGTGTATTATTGAAAGAGCATACGCTATAAAAAATGCTGGGTTATTTTAACCCAATTTTGGGTCAAATATGAACAAACCCAGCAGTTGGGTTAAATTTATAAATTGCAGTTTTTAATTCAACAATTGGGTTTGTCCATATTTGACCCAAAATTGGGTTAAAACAACCCAGCATTTCTAAAAATGTTGGGTTGTTTTAACCCAATTTTGGGTCAAATATGGACAAACCCAGCCATTGTGTTACATTTTTTTAAATTAAATTTTAACCCAATGTTTGAGTTTGTCCATATTTGACCCAAAATTGGGTTAAAACAATCCAGCATTTTTTAGAGTGTACTCATTTTCATAAATACTCATGGTAAAATACAAATATATGAAAATAATTTCTATACACTCTAAAAAAATTGGGTAAAATATGGACAAACCCAAATGTTGGGTTAAAAATGTATTTTCAAATATTATCCTAATTTCAACTTTAACTTTCAACTGTATTTTTTTTAAATTGCATTTTTAACCCAACATTTGGGTTTGTCCATATTTGACCCAAATTTGGGTTGAAACAACCCAGCATTTTTTAGAGTGTAATAATAGGTTGCGATGTTTGGTTGTGGCCCTTGTGTCTTTTCAAGTTAGTTCTTTCAAGGTCGCCTTGCAAGACTGGTTTCCAGTCTTGGTAACTGTCTCTATGAAGCCCCTCCTTCCAAAAAGCACAGTGTCCTCTGATTGGTCGGCTGGAGCAGTGTGCTGAGATTGGAGGGTGTTTGGAAAATGTCCCGCTTCTTACCAAAACCGCCAGTTTCAACACACTACTAACTAACTCAACCAGGCCCCGCCCCTTTATTCTGCGTATGAATTATTTAAATGAGGGATATTGTGACGTGCTCATTCCCAGTAGAAAACTAGTTTCAGGGAGTTCAGAAACAGTGACACTAATGTAGTCCTGCTGGAGGAACTTTATAACTTTACAAAGCTTTTTCATACTCAAACGGCAACTAAAGAGTTGTAAATGTGAGAAGGCACAATAGGTGCTCTTTAATCATCTAATGCACACAGCCTGTTGTGATGCAGCATCAGAGCCGTTGGTTTGGTCTGTTTTAGGGCCTTTGTTGCGTTCATTTGCATTTTTTGTTCTTTGTACCAACAAAGACAACAGATCCGACACACATGCTCAGATTGCTGATGTTCTCGGGTGAGTTTGAGCTACCTCGGTGATCAGGAGAGACATGCTCAGCATTCACTTACCAAGAGTGCAGCGTTACCATTTCAGCACATTGAATACAGTTCACACACACACACAGTATAATGCATTGATGTATGCATGCATTTCATGAGTTGAAGAGGATTAGTGGCAGGTTTTGCTTTCATTTATATCAGACATGTCTGGTTATTCATGTTTGCATGTCTGAAAGAGAATGTTTTGATTTACATGCTGTCATACATTGTAGACATATGAGTGATTCAGCTATCAATTCCATGTTGTTTACGGTAATAATTTCAGAAACCTTCACTCTAAAAAATGCTGGGTTGTTTTAACCCAATTTTGGGTCAAATATGGACAAACCCAGCCATTGTGTTACATTTTTAAATTACATTTTTGACCTATTTTTTGAGTTTGTCCATATTTGACCCAAAATTGGGTTAAAACAACCCAGAATTTGTTGGATTGGATAGTGTTATTTTTTAGAGTGTATTTTACAGTATATCATACTCTTAAAATGCTGGGTTATTTGAACCTAACTTTGGGTCAAATATGGACAAACCCAAACGCTGGGTTAAAAATGTAATTAAAAAATGTAACCCAATGGCTGGGTTTGTCAATATTTGACCTAAAATTGGGTTAAAACAACCCAGAATTTGTTAGATTGGATAGAGTGTTATTTTTTAGAGTGTATTTTACAGTATATCAATATAATTTTACACTCTAAAAATGCTGGGTTATTTGAACCCAACTTTGGGTCAAATATGGACAAACCCAAACGCTGGGTTAAAAATGTAATTAAAAAAATTAACCCAATGTTTGAGTTTGTCCATATTTGACCAAAATTGGGTTAAAACAACCCAGAATTTGTTGGATTGGATAGAGTGTTATTTTTTTAGAGTGTATTTTACAGTATATCATATATATAATTTTACACTCTAAAAATGCTGGGTTGTTTGAACCCAACTTTGGGTCAAATATGGAAAAACCCAAACGCTGGGTAAAAAATGTAATTAAAAAATTTAACCCAATGGCTGGGTTTGTCCATATCTGATTCAAAGTTGGGTTAAAACAACCCAGCAATTTTTCGAGTGTAATGCATATTGTCAACATTTAAGCTTGTTTAAAAAATATTAGAAGTGAAAATTAAACATTTATAAGTAATTCAAGAGTAATCAAACAGTCTCTGTTGTCCAGTTTCCACTGTAATAGCGCTGGCTCTCGTGCCGACACTTGTGTCGTGTTCAGCGGGGGAACTTACTTCGATAAATAACTCAATCCATTGGATGTTATGTCTGACCCAAGATATGGGTAACACTTGAAAACTACCCAAATACTGGGTTGTTACGTCTGACCCAGGAGGGTTGCACAAAACTATCCAAATACTGAAAAAAAAGGCTCAACCCAGGATTTGGGTAGAAAGAATAACCCAAGATGTTTTAGAGTGGCAGGATGTTTCTTTTCTAAAATCAGTTTAATGCAGATACGAAATTGCAAATGACATCATTACACTTTTAAAAAAATGCTGGGTTGTTTTAACCCAATTTTTGGGAAAAATATGGACAAACCCAGCCATTGGGTTACATTACATTTAAACCCAATGGCTGGGTTTCTCCATATTTGACCCAAAATTGGGTTAAAACAACCTAGCATTTTATTTTAGAGTGTACAGAGTATTAAAATTGCAGTATTTTAGGCGAATAAATTACTAAAACCTTAGGTTTTACCACAAGCTACGATGTTAGGGACTCTGCCGCTGTCAATCATTGCACTGAATAGAGATTAAGAGCGTTAGTCGAGCTCCAGTGACGCTCACTGCTCCTCAGCCCACCTTTTAGGAGGAACACTGCTGTGTTTGCCTATTCCCAACACATTAATGCATAATTTGGGGCCTGTTGCCCAAGAGAACTGCGCATTGATCGGTTTCTGTGCTAATTTAAATATGTCACCAGCGTGGTTAAATCTGTATGCCCACCAGCAGTAATTACAGAGCCTCGGACACTTTATATAAACTGCGATCATATTTCTCGACAAGAAGAAATAAAGCAATTTTTAAGCATTTTTGTTTTGTGAAGCATCAAATGATGGCTTGATTGTTTTTTGGAATATGTTGGAATCTTTAATTAGTTCCATGTGGAAGGACAAAATTAATTAACTGTTAATGCTTCTATACATGGTTGCTAATTTGTTGAGTTCAGGTGTTTACTGGCATGTTAATGAGATGGAAAGTAAGATGTGATCACATCCTGCATGTGTTATGTTGTAAACACTGTAAATGAATAAGCTGGAAGACAATTATTCACAAGCTATGAAGTCTATGGTGACAAGAAGTTTATTCGACTCTTCAAACCTCCATGAAACATCCTCCTGTTTCCGAAATAAATGTTTTAAAAAGGTCAGGCCGGTTTTGCTCAGCTGCTCGACTGTAGAATATAATTGTAGCTAATGTAAACAACTAGCGCAGCATCCGCGATCAATGTTTGCCTTGTGTGGCATTTTATAGGTGATGTGAAAATGATTAAAACGAAGACACACTGTGATGTAACATTTAGACAACACGCTACTTATTGATCCAGATCTTTACTGCTGAAGACAACAGCCAATACTGCTCGCTTGTGATGAATTTCAGAGCCATTTCGTTAACCTGCAGGTGCTCTCGAATTCAGAAATTATAAGATAACAGCTTTCGGTAGAGAAAGGTCGTAGATATTTTAAGAGCATGAGTTGATGTTGAAAAGTCTGGTCTTAAACCATGTAAAAATATACATACAATGACGCTAAATTCAGCAATAGGAACATTTTCTAATGCAAAGCCATCTGTGTTTAGCTGTTCACTCTAAAAAATGCTGGGTTGTTTCAACCCAAATTTGGGTCAAATATGGACAAACCCAAATGTTGGGTTAAAAGTGTCATTTAAAATGTTAACCCAACTTCAACTTTCATTTTCAACAATACATTTTTTAATTACATTTTCGGTAGAGAAAGGTCATAGATATTTTAAGAGCATGATTTGATGTTGTAGAATCTGGTCTTAAACATATATATATACACTCTAAAAAATGCTGGGTTGTTTTAACTCAATTTTGGGTCAAATATGGATGAATTCAAACATTGGGTTAAAAATGTAATTTAAAATTTTAACCCAACTTCAACTTGGGTTGTTTCAACCCAAATTTGGGTCAAATATGTACAAACCCAAATGTTGGGTTAAAAGTGTCATTTAAAATTTTAACCCAACTTCAACTTGGGTTGTTTCAACCCAAATTTGGGTCAAATATGTACAAACCCAAATGTTGGGTTAAAAGTGTCATTTAAAATGTTAACCCAACTTCAACTTTCACTTTCAACGATACGTTTTTTTTATTACATTTTTAACCCAACATTTGGGTTTGTCCATTTTTGACCCACAATTTGGGTTGAAACAACCCAGCATTTTTTAGAGTGTTAAAAGTTTGGAATAATTAAGATATATTATTATTATTATTATGTTTATGATATTTTTTCTAAAGGATCATGTTCAAAGACTGGACTGATGATGCTGAAAAATTCAGATTTGCACCACAAGATGAAATGACCTTTTAAAATGCACTCGCATACACTCTAAAAAATGCTGGGTTGTTTCAACCCATGGTTGGGTAAAATGTGGGCGAACCCAATCGTTGGGTTTAAAAATACAATTAAAAAAATTAAACCATTATTTGGATTTATCCGTATTTGACCCAACCATAGGTTGAAACAACCCAGCATTTTTAGAGTGTAGATTATTTATTTATTTATTTATTTATTTTATTGTGCACTCTAAAAAAATGCTGGGTTGTTTTAACCCAATTTTGGGTTAAATATGGACAAATCCAAACATTGGAAAACAAACAAACAAAAAAAGATATTTTAAAATGTAACCCAACGGCTGGGTTTGTCCATGTTTGACCCAAAGTTGGGTTGAAACAACCCAGCCTTTTTTTGAAGTATATTGCTGTTTTTACTGTATTTTTAATCAAATTCATGCAGGTGCTGCCGAAGAGACTTTTTTCAAAAGCATTACTTAATCTTAATCTTATTTTAATCTTTTGACCTGTAAGGTTATAGATTTGAAACAAACATTTTAGCAGTACACTCTAAAAAATGCTGGGTTGTTTTAACCCAATTTTGGGTCAAATATGGGCAAACTCAAACATTGGGTTAAAAATTTGATTTAAAAATATAACCCAATGGCTGGGTTTGTCCATATTTGACCCAAAATTGGGTTAAAACAACCCAGCATTTTTTAGAGTGTATAGTTTGCAAACAGTAGCCCATAACTATGATAGTCCATTACCCCGATTCTTAACTAGCCGTCTCTCTTCACAGATGTTTCCATATGGGTATAATGTTCACACATTTCTGCTGTATAAAGGTCCACTTTGCCTTTGAGATATTAGGCGCTGTGCAATTTGTTTTTAGAGCGATATGAATCACAGCCTGACATAATCACTTAACCTGCTCCAGAGATTTGAGTTTCTCCCCGCTGACAGCCATTTTCCACGTTCTTAATCATTCCTCCTCAAATCAATTTAATCTCCGGGAAACAATGTGCTCAGGCGTACCCAATAGACACTTTGCTGCCAACACCATGAGAAATGGCCTCGATTGAGGGATGGTAAAAAGAAAAAAAAAGCATTTCGACCTCTTCCAGCTCTCCTCGGGGCCTCTGATTGGATGCAACCCTCGGTCGGCACCACGGGCGTCGTGTGGGTATCCTCAGGCCTGTGAATGATGTTCTTGCAGGGGAGCGATGGATTATTTTTAAGGAGAGGCTGCCTTGTGGGTACAAGCAGCTTTGACAATATTGATTTTGGGGCACGAGGACTTAAAAAAAAAACTATTTCAATATTTAATTGTTGCCCTCAGCATGTACTGATGGGATTGGCTTTTGCCGTAGGTGTTCTACAAATTAAAAGAGGAAAATGCAAAGCATATTTAAATAGGACTGTCATTTAGGGAGTTTGAGCTAAAGTCAACAAGTAAACTAATGGTAGAGCAGCTCCTCTAGGGCAAAGCCAAACCAGGTCACTCACTATTGTGAGATTTGCATGGGAAAGAAAAGCAAATGTTTCACTGGGGAAATTGGCAAGTTTGGAGGAATTACTTGTGCTCTTTAATGGCAATTCACACTTTGAGTTTTGACGGATCACCGAATTAACATGCAGTCTCATCCCAAGACGTCATATAACTGACATTTTTGGACGTGTTTTGACCATACGTCAATATTCGCCTTTTTAGGGGCCCCTTAAACGTCGGTAGATGAGGTTATGGGATCCTAACTCTACCCCCTAACCCTAAACTGACGTTAAAGGTAAAGCGTCAGTTGTATGACGGCCCAGGATCGCCATCTACCGACGTTTAAGGGGGCCCTAAAAAGGCGGATATTGACGTATGGTCAAAAGACGTCCCAAGACGTCAGTTATATGACTTTTTGGGATGAGACTGTGTTAGTTTGTCAGGCCGTGGAATGTCTGAGAATTGACGTAATGTAGTCTGGTGATTGTCCAGTGTCTGTTGGTGCTGTGTGAATTGGTTTTTAGACGTCTATAATGCTCGCGAAGTCGACTTTTGTAAAGTCTGACTGTGAAGGTGATTCCATTTTGATAATAATGAATGCTTTTATTCATGCATTAAACTGATAAAATGTGACAGTGGTTCCCAAAGCAGTCTTCATTAAAACTGAATACAGTATTAAAGATACAGGGATTACAGACGAAAAAATAGCCTTTATGATGGACTTGAGTGCTCATGTTAATTAACGTGCATTGTCCCTTTTAAAGTAAATACATGCAAATTCAAGAATCTATTCTAGAGAAAGAAAGAAGATTATAAAGCAAGTGAGTAATGAAAGCGCTTTTGTTAAATGCAGTTCATTTACAAAAAGTAAAAGCTGCCCGAACTTGGCTGTAGCCGCAAATACGTGAAATTGACTCTTCGCTGTCCATGGAAAGAAACTGCTGCTTGCCATATTTTGCCTTTGCTTTTTCAGCCCCTTAATATTTAATTGAGGTTCACGATATAATGTAGGCGTATATCTAATGACTACTGCTCTTTTGCATATTCATGAGGCCCTCATGAATTACACAGAAAGAGGAACAACACTTACAACTTGGCAAAGGATTGAGTCTGAAAGAAGTGAGTAACTTTAAAATGTAATTTTAGACTTTGAAACACATTGTGCTGTGCTCTTTTTAATGCTCAATACCTTTCTAGCTTCACAAGGCTGCAGTGAGATCATGTTTGACTAATGTTATAAATTTATAATGACATTTCTTTGCCAGTCTTTCATATTCAGTGATACGTTTAATCATCCTATCCCCCTTTCTATAGTCGATGTGTGATTGATGTTTGTGAATTAAACTTCATCTTATGCAGCAATTATATACAAGTGCTCTTAAACAGATCCTGTGAATGGGAGATCGGGGCAATTCTTACTGCAGTGTACATTTCTCAGGGAGTGTTATTGAACGTTAACCTTTTTGATGTATGGATGGATGTATGAACAGACAGATTGATAGATGGATGGATTTATGGATGGATAGATAGATTGGTGGGTGGATGGATGGATGGATGGATGGATGGATGGATGGATGGATGGATGGACGGACGGAGGGAGGGAGGGAGGGATGGACGGACGGACGGATGGACGGATGGATGGACGGATGGATGCATGGATGGATGGATGGGTGGATGGACGGACGGACGGACGGACGGATGGGTGGATGGATGTATGGATGGATGGATGGATGATGGATGGATGGATGGATGGATGGACATGTGTATGGATGGATGGATGGATGGATAGATGAATGAATGGATAGATTGATGGGTGGGTGGATGGGTGGATGGACAGACGGATTGATGGATGGATGGATGGATGGATTTATGGATGGATGGATGGATGGATGGATGGATGGATGGATGGATGGATGGATGGATAGATCGGTGGGTGGGTGAATGGACGGGTGGATGGATGGATGGATGGATGGATGGGTGGGTGGATGGATGAATGAATGGATGGATAGATAGATGGATGGATGGATGGATAGATGGATGGATGAATGGATAGATAGATGGGTGGATGGATGGATGGACGGACGGACGGACGGACGGACGACTGGATGGATGGATGGATGGATGAATGGACGGATGGTTAGATGAATGGATAGGTGGGTGGATGGATGGATGGATGGATGGACGGGTGAATGGATGGATGGTTGGTTGGTTGGATGGATGGATGGATGGATGGATGGACGGGTGAATGGATGGATGGATGGATGGATGGATGGATGGATGGATGGATGGACGAATGAATGGATGGATGGATGGATGGATGGATGGATGGATGGATGGATGGATGGACGGATTGGACGGATGGATGGACGGATTGGACGGATGGATGCCAGAGAAAACAGTTGTGTGTCTTAATTTGACTTTGTAGAAGGTTTTTCTTATTATTTCCACTTCCTGATTGCATCTGTTTCTTGTTAACCAATTAGTGCTTTTGTATAAAAGCCCTTGTGTTCGCTTTGCTTTGCCTGTGTGTTAAATGTACAGTACTTCTGTCAGTATTTTGTGAGTACGGTCTGTATAGTTTCATTATTATTTCCTTTATTTAGCCAGGAGAATCACATTGAGATATTACTATCTCTTCTTCCAGAGAGACCTGGAAATTTTCATGAAATTTTAAGGCAAGTCTAGTGGATTCAGCCATGTCTTTAGTCTGGTCATGTTTATCCGATTATATTGTTGCTTTTCCCCTTCAAACATGAAGTGCACTTATGAGGTTATTTCTATTAAGCAGAAATTGTGTTTTAATTTTAAGACAGGCAACAGCACAGCGGTTTGAATCATCGTCAAAGAC
>CM075866.1:40295783-40355783 GCA_038021265.1 Cyprinella venusta | reverse complement strand
TCTCCAGACCATCGCAGGAGCATCATTAGTGGCGTTTCAGAGCCGTTGGCTTTGGGATGCAGCATTTGTATGCATCAAGCACCTCTGCGAATACAGCGGCCACCTCCTGTTGATCCGCTTACATGATTTATTTCTCAGGAGCACGAGATGCTCTGCTAGGGCTTACTTTTACACTTATTTCTTCAATGGGGAACAAGTGGTGACAGCATCATGGAGAGTGTCCTTAGGCTGTTAGAGAAATGTGTTTATTAGTTTGACTGTCTAAAAATGGGTTCTTGGTTTAGCAAGTAGACATTCAGCAGATGTTTGCATCTGTTAACAAGGTCATATTATGGCCAACAATGCGTCTGAACCAACACATTCTCATCCTAGGACGTCATATTTTGAAATTTCGTCTAAATCCAACGCACATCGCTATGGAAGCTTGTTTCCGCCACAGAATGAAAAATAAAAAAGGTAATTGCGAGTTTACATCTCGCAATTCTGACTTTATTTCTCAGAATTGCGAGATACAAACTCAGAACTGCGATACATAAACTCAGAATTGCGTGTTATAAAGTCTCAATTGTGTGTTATAAAGTCAGAATTGCGAGATATAAAGTCGCAATTGCGAGATATAAAGTCAGAATTGTGTGTTATAAATTCAGAATTGCGAGATATAAACTCAGAATTGCGTGATATAAAGTTGCAATTGCGTGTTATAAAGTCAGAATTGCGAGATATAAAGTCAGAATTGCGAGATATAAAGTCACAATTGCTTGTTATGAAGTCAGAAATGTGAGATATAAAGTCAGAATTGTGCGATATAAACTCTTCTGAGGGGGAAAAAAGTCTTTTTTCCCCTTAGAATTAGCCTGATAACTCGCAATTGCAAGTTTATGTCTCACAATTCTGAGAAAAGATGTCAGAATTTCAAGATATAAACTCGCAATTGTGAGAAAAAAGTCAGAATTGTGAGATAAAAAGTCGCACTTCTGTCTTTTTTTCTCAGAATTGCGACTTTATTTCTCGCAATTCTGACTTCATATCTCGCAATTGTCAGATAAAATGTTGCAATTATTAATTCAGTGGCGGAAACAAGCTTCCATACATGGCACCCTTTAGCGTCAACATAACGCACAGAGCTTTGTTCGGTTATGGTAGGTTTAGGTCTGGGGTAGGGTTAGGGTTAGACCACTAGGAGGCACCTTCTGGCCCATATATATCTACGTCTCATATTGACGCTAAAGGGTGCCATGTGCGTTGGATGTAGATGAAATTTCAAAAGCGTCAGTATATGAAGCCTTGGGATGAGAACGGAGTGTCCGAACACACCTGATAGGCGTGATAGGTCCTCTCTAAAGGAATAATTAAAGTGTTACTTAAAAAAAAAGAAAAGAAAAGAAAAATGGGAGAGGGGTTTAGGATTTGGCTGGTTGGATTCACCATGCTGTGACTGTACCATTACCAGGAGAAAAGCTTCTGTATTGGCAGACATTCAAAACTGGCTGTATATTCTGACAAAATAAAATGTTTGCAGCCACCTTTAAATCACAAATACAGTAGTTCACAATATTGTGAACTCAAAAATCGAGTGATCGATATTTATTGGAGGCTCTTAAAGCATGAAATGGACTTATATTTCTCCCTGTCTGCCGTCTTTGACCTCACAGCTCAAGACAGTGCCTCTTAGAAATTACTAAGATAACTTAGCAAACTAATGCCCTTCATGCTATTAATGTTATTAATAAGGATTTTATTAAAGGTGCACTTAGCCTTTTTTTCTTTTTTGCTAGGTTTTTAGGCTCTAGAGTTGAGAAATATCATAAATATGATTCTAGAATCAGTTGCATCCTGGAGTCTGTGGACCTCTGCTAATTTTGGGGGAATTTTGCCTAAAAGTGTCATTTTAGGATCATTGTTAGATTTCGTTCAAGCTGCAGTCCGCAGTTTTTCCTCTTTGTCGCCATCTCTGTTTGAAATCTGCAAATGCAGTCATTCGCGGTATTATCAACTTTGAGAATACGTATGTATTTGTACGTTAAGTGTAGTTCTATCATACGTACATTTAATTATGTTTTATATGCGCAGAAACGTATAATACTGACGTATTTACAATACTAAAACGTACAATATTTACGTATTGACAGCAAAAACACATAATTCATTTATGTATGAACATATCCACTGACGTATACATTTGTACGTATCTATTTATTAAAATCGTTGCATTATGTTTCGACTCTATTGCATTCAACTGTCTTATTAATTAAGTTTCAGTCGCATTTATTAATATAATCATTAATACAAAGATTGTCCACCTGCATGAGTGGATGTCAAAAGAAGACTTGAAAAAATATCAGACTATTTTGTCAGGAGGGATTTGCAGTCTTTCTAGTTTTTCCACGAGGATGAATGAAACTTCAAAGGCCATTCACTGCTGCCTTTTGCTTAGAGTGGACCATTTCAGCCAGGATCAAACATATATTCTCTGACTGCTCGTCTCCTGTGTGTGTGTGTGTGTGTTCAAACAGGAACAGGTTAGAGAAGCAGTGTAAAGACTAAAGAAAGCACTAGCGCTCATGGAGATTCATCGATCCAGGAATTGCAGCTCACGTGACGTTTGGTGGTCAGACTGCGTCCTTAGCCATTAATTAACAAGGTGATTGTAGTCATCATGACCTATTTACCATGGCCAATTAAGAACATACACTCTGAAAATGTATGCACATTTTTTTTTATTAAACACTTTTACACAGATACAAATATTAAAATACTTAAAATATTGAGTACATTTTAACGCAAAAAAATCAATGAAAATATAGCCTATGAATTGAGTAAATGTTAGTAAAAAAATCTGAATAATGACATTTAGTACAATTACCCCCACAAAAATAGTATTTGACTAACAAAATAAAACTTTACATTATACTTAAATTTCAATCAAAATAGAACAACTATACACTCTAAAAAATGCTGGGTTGTTTGAACCCAAATTTGGGTCAAATATGGACCAACCCAGATGTTGGGTTAAAAATGTAATTTAAAATTTTAACCCAACTTCAACTTTAACTTTCAGCTGTAAATTTTTTAATTACATTTTTAACCCAAAATTTGGGTTTGTCCGTATTTGACCCAAATTTGGGTAGAAACAACCCAGCATTTTTAGAGTAAAAAAAAATGCAGGGTTGTTTTAACCCAATTTTGGGTCAAATATGGACAAACCCAGCTATTGGGTTACATTTTTTAATTACATTTTTAACCCAATGGCTGGGTTTGTCCATATCTGACCCAAATTTGGGTTAAAACAACCCAGTATTTTTTAGAGTGTAGTATCAAAATATGCAAAAAAATATGCAAATCCAATGTGCAATTATGCAAATAAATGCCAGAAAAAGACCAATCACCTTTCGAAATTCAAATATTATGCTGACATCAACTCAATCAATTAAAATGCCAAACATTTGTTACCATATAAATCAATAAATGCATTCTAAAAATCCTAGGTTGTTTTAACCCAACTTTGGGTCAAATATGGACAAACCCAAACGTTGGGTTAAAAATAATTAAAAAATGTAACCCAATGGCTGGGTTTGTCCATATTTGACCCAAAGTTGGGTTAAATAACCCAGTATTTTTTAGAGTGGGTATTTTAATCTTGATTAAAAAAGAAACGATACAAAGAGCTGTGGTTCATTGGTTTGTGGGGGCACTGCAGGTTTGAGTGTCATTTGACCCTGTCTGTCTTACAAAAAAAGGAAAAGAAAAAGAAAAGGCCAAGTAAATTGCACCACAAGTTCAGAAACTCAATACTGGCGCAGGATACGACTCGACTGATTTTATTCTCTGAGTTTTCTGAGCCACCGCGACCAGTCTCAGAGGAGACACATGTTGCTGAGACAACAGGCAGAACAGCGCACTGCTTCCTGTTACACACACACACACACACACCTGCAGTCACTGGAAAACCACTGACCTTCCATGTGGTGAAACAGTAGAGTAATCCATCTTCAGGATGCTGAGCTTCAGACCCTCGCTGCTGTTTTGCTCCAGAATATGCTGCATTATGACACGGACAGGGCTTTGATATCTGAGTTTGCATCACTCTTGAACATCTATTACTGTATAACACGGATAAGAACAGTGTATTTGAAACCATGTATTGCCATATTTTACAACTGAACACACTGCGATGTTATTCCTCACATAACTTAGATAAAAAAATGACAAATGACAACATTTGCATTTCTATAATTCGCATGTACATGAATGCACATGTACATTTTCTGTATGTATAAATGAGCATCAATTTCATGGTGATGAATGCAGTGGAAGTGATATTAGCTTTTAACATTTCCTTTCTGACCCAAAATTGGATTTAAAAACTGTACTTATTTTAAAAAAAGATAACTTTTCTGAGCTAAATATGATGCACTTGTAAGGATACTGCAGTATTTGTCCGCAAAAAGAGAAAAGTGATGGATTTTTTTTGTTTGCATTTCTTATCTTCTTATTTCGCTAGTAACAAATATCAATATCAGTTTTTTAAAATATCAGCCTCTACCAAATGGTTGAGATGTCACTTATTGGTAATAAATGGTATTGGAATTCATACACATACCTTTTCTAGTCTTGACAAAACACATTGTCAGAAAGGTGTGAGTCCCATGGTTCCATATTTTGTAACAGAAGTGATATTTGGACAGAAATGTATTAATTTGTTACAGCAGAATGCATACAATTAAATCCAATGGAATTTATGTCATTTTTGGAATTACGCCTAAACAAAATCTAATGAGAACTTCAATTTTTGTGATATCAACTTCAAATTTGGAACACAACTTGGTTTAGATATATTTTATAGGAATTTTATAGGAAAAAATATTTTGTAAAATATATATTTTATATAAAAGAAAAAAATATTTAGTATGTTTGATTTAATGTAAATTTAAAAATTCTAAAATTTTATTTTTTAAATTTAAAAATTTAAACTAAATTTAAAACTAACTTTTTTCATAATTTATTTTTTTGAAGTGCTTTTACTTCAGCAATAATCTGCTGAGAGTTTTCTTTAAAACAAGACTAAACTTAGGTCTTTATTCCAAAACAACCAAATTTTAATAGTGCAGTGTAATGTCCATTTTCAAAAAGGGGGGTGACAATTATTATAATTGCCAAATCAACCGTTTGGTTGAGCATGTTTTTGAAAAATTATTAATGAAAGTTTTTTCATAGTCACCAAGTAACATCATTTTGTAAAGTTAAGGCTCTTACAGTGTAATATGTAAAAAAAAAAAAAAAAAAAAAAAATATATATATATATATATATATATATATATATATATATATATATATATATGCTTAGCTTGCAAAATTTCACCAAAAACAGTTCACATGGCCGGGGTGATTTATATATTTCTGACATCCATGTTAGAAGAAGTGTTGTGACAAGTGCTGTTGATTGACACTGTCAAATCTAGTGGATTTATTTTTAGAATAACACACTTCAACCTGGTGATAGAGATGGCTCAATCAACACTCTCAATAAAATATAGCGACTAAAAATGTGCTAGTTGAGAAGTCAGTTACATACTAGTTGGCTGTGTGATATTTGCCTACAATGTTAATTATCATCGCAGTCATGTGTGACACGTGGAAATCTCATGTTGGAATACTTCAGTTTTAATAGCAGATACATTCCGCTTTTATTGAGACGTAAGTGCATGCATTTCAGGGAAAAACATCCTAATATACGCGTATGAAATCTAAATCACTGAAAAATAAATCGACTGAACAAGGTGAACTTCATGATCCCCGAGCAGTTTAACGATTCATAACCTGGGGAAGTCCAGGCCTTTTTAAAGTGATGCTGCTGGTTATTACACTAGACTGAGCTGAGTCACCGGAGAGAGTTTCCCTCAGGCGGGAACGACTCGTACAACCGCAGGCTCACCGGAGAAATACTGCACTTTGATACTGAGGTTATGCATGAATGGAGGAACATGTCTTTCTTGCTAGTTTTATATTGGGGAAGATAAAGTGATACAGTATCTTAGAGAGAGAGAGAATATTAAGGCAGATTAAGGAAGTTAATATTTTGACCAAATAATGCAGTGCCATATTTACTATATTGCACAACCTAGAGCTAAATAAATAAATAAATAAATAAAGAAAGAAAGAGAAAAGTTAAGAAATGGGAATGGTACAATAAAAGTAAAAATATTTAGTCTTGTTGATGTCATGCATAATTATACTTATATAGGAAAGCTATGAGTGATGTTTTTGTAAATAACATTAATTAAAACATGTTAAACCATAAATAAAAAGAAATTAACTTTTTAGTTTTCCTCTGATTTTAATCTACTTCATTTTATTTTACACTTATGTATTTAATTTGTTAATACTTTTCTTTTACTCTATTTGTTCATTTATGTAATTTTGGGGATTTTTTTGCACTGCTTGTTTGGTCATACACACGACACGTTATTGTCACGTCAATCTAGCACACATTTTTGCCTTGAATTTCACAAGAAAAGGGCAGAATATGATGAATAGATTAGATGATGACAGCTTGAACTTTGAGATCCCAGATCCAGGAGCTCCTGAGGCAAATCTGCACGAGTTTTGAAATCCAGTCCGTGTTTTCTCTATTCTGAGACTGGCCACGGGGCTGTGCGCTTTCTTTCTTTCTTTCTTTCTTTCTTTCTTTCTTTCTTTCTTTCTTTCTTTCTTTCTTTCTTTCTTTCTTTCTTTCTCAGTTTAAATACATGCATACTTACCAAAAATGTAAATTATGTTGATGTTAGATGCAGTTAATCGATTTGACAGCCCTATTTTACCTGTGTGTGTGTGTGTGATTTTACAATTTGATTTTTATAGATATTTTCTCTAAATTTCATTGTTGACTACTAAAACGAATCCACACTGTCATATATATATATATATATATATATATATATATATATATATATATATATATATATATATTTTTTTTTATTATTATATTAAATATTAATAATTAATAATATATTAATATATTATTATTAAAATATATTAATAATTTATTATTATATTAAAATTAATATATATATATATATATATATTAATTTTAATTTAATATAATAATAAATAATTTAATATAATAATAAAATTTATTTTAATATATATATATGTATATAAATAAATGACAGTGCAGATTCGTTTTAAATATATTAAAATAAATATAATTTTTAAATATAATAAAATATATTAAAATAATTTTTATTATTATATTACATTATTTATTTATTAAAATTATATATATATATATATATATATATATATATATATATATATATATATATATATATATATTAATGAAAGTAATTCGAGTTTTTGCTTCAGCATCTCCTGAGGGCAAAACGCCATGCGCTTCCATGAATCCACTCCGTGTTTTTCCATGTTGTCAGACTCACCACTGGGTTGTGCGGTTTGACTCTCTCTATCCATCTCTCTCTCTCTGAGTGTGTGTGAGAGAGAGGGGGAGACGGAGGATTGCTACTTTCTCTCCACTGATAGACACACAGAGCAGAAGTTGAGAGCGCGCCGCTCCGGATCTGTTCAGGAGGTTTCGCCGTTGCATTCGCGCACGCGTTCGTTCGGAGAGGATCCGTTGGAGAATTCCGCGACGAGAAGATGCGACAGAGCGCGTGATTGATCATTAATTAGCGATTGCATGATTGAAACATTGGTCCACCTGCAGCTGGAGACGCCGGTGCGCTGAGCGCGTCTTGTGGGTTTTGCGCTTTTACGCATCGGCTGGATTTGCTCGCAGGAGGGATGTGGAAGACACCTGTCGTGGTTTTCACTTCTTTATCGCTTCTGTTGTCGCTGTCGTGTGCTGGAGATGTAAAATCGCGCAGCTGCAGCGATGTGCGCCAGGCGTTCACGACCAAAGGCTTCAGTCTCCACAATGTGCCACATCAGGAGATACAAGGTGAGGACAAGGTGCCGACATGGTGCCACATCACAAACTCGGGGTAAAAGAGGATTTCTCCTTACATGTCAGTTAGTTGAAAACCAACGCTCGGCTGGAGAGCAGCGCGTGCTCGTGCAGCAGGTTTGCCGATTGATCATGTAATGATTTAAACGATTTACATGTAAACTCACTCATGGAATAGCCTATAATGAATGAGATGGCCTCAATGATTGATCTTTGAAAACTTTTACTGCCACATTTGTCTTCAGTGTTCAGTGCTCGATTAGCTGTCACACTCACAGAAGTTGGGTTACACTTTATTTTAAGGTGTCCGTGTTACAGTGTATTCATCCATTTTAGTGCTGTGCATATAGTTGCATGTAATTGTGCATAAGGTATAGTTATTATTACAGTAACTCCATGTAACGTGTAACAACGACACTGAAATAAAGTGTTACCAAAAGTTGTGAGCTGATATTATTGAACTGCTGCTGGGCTGTCAAACGATTAATCGCGATTATTCGCATCCAAAATAAAAGTTTGTGTTTAAATAATAGATGTGTAATTATTTTGAAATTATATATGTTTAGTTATTTTTTATATATATAAACTCACACAGATGCATGTATATTTAGGAAAATGTTTAAAATATTTATATATAATATAAATATAAGTCCATATACAGTATACATGAAAATATATAAATATATACTTAATATAAATATATACTTAATACTTAATCTTAAATATATACTAGCATGTGTGTGTATTTATATATAAAATAATTATACACAGTGCATCCACATATACTATGTAAATACACACTTTTATTTTGGATGCGATTAATCGTTTGACAGCCAATGTGGTGTGATGAGTTGTGAATTATTAATACATATATCTTAGTTTAAAAAAATAACATCTATTGTCAATGCTGACTTTCTGTGTATGTGTTGGACGGTTAAATTTGGTGTCTTTCTGCATGTTATCTGCAGAAATCATAAATTAATAAAAGTAAGATTTTTTTTTTTAAATTGACTGAATGCGTTAACCACAGACACAGAAAGATAGTTATATTAATATTATAACAATGCACCTTATTTTACTTCCCTCCATTTAGTTGAATCTCAGCAACTAAGAACACATACAGGTGTATGTAAAAACAGGTGTGAGTACAGTAAATCTCAGGTTGGTGCATCATGCTCAGTAAACTTCTCCTCATTGTAAGAGTTGTACTCTCATTAAAAGCCCTTCATGCAATATAAACAGGCCCAGTAGGTGGCCCTGCTCACTCAGCAGGACGAGCCCCTTGTTTAGCACTGGATTTATGGAGTCCTTAAGGCCATAGTGTAGCTTTAATTCATACTCCATGCTGTGGCATAGATAGGGTTTTCCCCCCTTTATTATCTGTTGTGAAGTAATCACATTTGAGGGCTTCACCCAGTAAAAGCAGATTACCGTGGCAGGGACATAATACAGAGGAAGAGAGAGCGTTTGAAAGGATAATACAATCATAATGTGTTTTATCCCAGTTGCATTTGCCTTAAAATGACATTTGTTGCTCGTAGCATGACGTTTCGTCTTTTGTGAGATTATTCCGGTCCTTTAGTGAGAAATGAAACATGCACATTGATTTGAGCAAAAGTTTGGTGATGAATGAAGGGATTTGTGCACATTTTTAAATTAGGATTATTTGCTCTGGTCCCGGTTGTCTCACCTGTGAGCATGTTGTCTTGATGGTTCTCCAAGGGCTCGATCCCCATGAGCATCTGTGGTCTTGTTACAGGCAGAGTGTACTGTATATCTCTTGTTGATGTTGGTGCACATCTACAGTGTGTATTGTATGCTTGTTGCATCACTGATCCATATATAACAGCATACAGTAGCCTCATGGGTAACACTTTACTTTAAGGGGTGTGCATAAGACTTGACATGACATATGGAAGGTTCATGCATGTTTATGACAACTGTCATTAAGTGTATTTCGCTCGATAATGACACTTTGAATGCAAATATGACGTCTTATCAAACATAAACATTTATAAAAGTTCATGGTCATTTTTTTTTTGTAGACAAAAGCATAGTCTTTTAGTTCATTTTTGTTTTATGTTTTTCTGGTAACTGTTGAATATGTGTGTGTCTGAGGCTAAAGCGGGGCCAAAAAAGGATTTTGCCTTTGAAGTCAAAACTAGATTGCGACTTGCGTTAGATACAAAATACTATAATTGACCTTCATTTGAATGAAAGATTGTGCATGCACTAAACATTTCATAGTTTGTTCGGTCTGAAATGATAAGAAAATAGTGTTGCACATGAAGATGCACGTCATGATTTTAAAGGCGTAGTTCACTTTTAAAAATGTCATCCAAGATGTCCATGTCATTCTTTCTTCAGTCGAAAAGAAATTAAGGTTTTTGATGAAAACATTCCAGGATTTTTCTCCATATAATGGACTTCAATGGGAACCAAACGGTTCAAGGTCCAAAAGACAGTTTCAGTGCAAATTGTTCAAAGGGCTTTAAACGACACCAGACGATGAATAAGGGTCCTGGAATAATTCCTGGAATGTTTTCATCAAAAACCTTAATTTCTTTTCGACTGAAGAAAGAAAGACATGGACATCTTGGATGACATGGGGGTGAGTAAATTATCAGGAAAAGTTTTTTCTATTAAAAGTGATCTACTCCTTTAATATTGTCCAAACTAGACCCATTCCTAAGTTTGTTGATCCTGGAACAACATTTCTGTCTGGAGATTTTAATCTCCACGCCTAAACCTACCCTGCGATTCATAATTTATCGGGAAATGTTGGTGAATAACACTGATGTAAAAGCACCTAACCCTGGTTGTAAGCCTAAACTGTAAACGTGTCCCTCAAATCTGATTGGATGATTGGAATGTTGTTCCAGGATCAACAAAGACGTTAATCCAGGAACATGTTGCACTTGGTGAACTCAGTTTCTGCCATGAAGACAGTCTTTATTATTTGGTTAGTGGAACTTGAGGACTTATACATCCATTAAAATCACAAAAGCACCCGCTGATATAAGACACTGAGCAAATATGACTCATAATTGGGGAAAAAAACAGCCTAAGTTGGTTTTCTGGTCTCCGCTGGCCAGTAAGATGGAGTGATTTAGAAGGATGTTGGGCACTTGTCAGGCTATTACTATGTGGCCTCTCAACTAAACCAGCTAAACCACTTAGCTAGACTGGAAGAGTGATGCGACCTGTCTTTTCAGCTTGAAAAGATGGAATTATTGCTGTGGCATCATTTGTCTGCAGATGACATTTGGTGTAATTGTTTAACCATCTAATGCAATGACATTTACACATTTTTGAGTGTGGTGTGTGTGACCAAATGAAGGCATCTCTCCACTTTATCCAGTGCTTTTCCTATCTTTTCTGTCATTAATACTAATTATGGATCGACATCATCATTTGATCTATTCAGAAATGAGCTGAAATCACTCAAGCAATGGGCTTCATCTCACAGCTATGAAGGCATGTCCTCCCGAACGTTCTGGCAAGGTTCTCTCAAAGTTATGAGCTAATGTTCTTCCAGTAACAGTGATAGAATGTTTGTTCGAAGTTCTCAAAACATTAGCTACATTTTTTTGTTATTACATTCATGAAGTTTTATTTTTCTGAAATGTTTTAGTTGGACATTCATCTAACTCTTTTTAAAAATTTTACTTAAAGGAGTAGTTCACTTTTCAAAAAACGTTTGTTGATAATTTACTCACCCCCATGCCATCCAAGATGTTCATGTCTTTCTTTCTTCAGTCAAAAAGAAATTAAGGTTTTTGATGAAAACATTCCAGCATTTTTCTCTATTCAATGGACTTCAATGGGAACCAAACGGTTCAAGGTCCAAAAGACAGTTTCAGTGCAAACTACAAACCATTCAAAGGGCTTTAAATGATTCCAGACGATCAATAAGGGTAAACGAGTCAATTTTCCCGAGTCAATTCGTTCTTGTCGTTCGCTGAATGAACCAAATGGCAAAAAAAATGTTCATTTTGATGAATGAGTTCGAACAGGAGAGTCCCGAACGTGCATCACAGAACAGAGCAAGGCGACCATTTGAGCTTCTAAAACTTAAACTTTGTTATTTATTTATTAAATGAGCAATCGTTTCGCTTGATAAGACCCTTATTTATCGTCTGGAATCGTTTAAAGTCCTTTGAACAGTTTGCACTGAAACTGACTTTTGGACCGTGTACCATTTGGTTCCCATTGAAGTCCATTATATGGATAAAAAAATTGCTGGAATGTTTTCATCAAAAACCTTAATTTCTTTTCGACCGAAGAAAGAAAGACATGGATGACATGGGGGTGAGTAAAGAAATCAGCAAAAGTTTTTTCAAAAGTGAACTACTACTTTAACTATGTTTCAGCAAACTTTCAAAAGTAACGCCCCTTTATTGTTTAAAGAATTCTAAAATGGAATGTTTGCCCTATTGTTTGAATAAGGAAAAACTGTTTAAAATATAAAAAAAATGGAAATTTGAAAAACATTCCATTTGAAAAACATTCTTAGAACTTTTTCGGGGGGCCTTCTGAGCTCAAAATATAAAGACGTACAAAACAAAAGCGAACAGTTTTTTTTTTTTTTTTTTGGACTTGACAAATAAGTTAATGGATCAGCCGTAGATTTGAGAACAAGCTTAATTTAAACCAGACACATGTGGGGATATTATATCACAGTTGGAGACACATAGAGCAAACGAAACACAGACGTTTGAACATCATAAGTTAAATCACTCCCTGCTCTCCCCTACTATATCAATGTCACATCAGAATCATGGGTGTGTGAGAACATTCCACATAACACGGATCATACAATTCCCAAATCATGAGATTAGATTCCCATCTCTGGCCAGAATAAAAGAGACAAACCCAATTAAACTCTGTTAGTCAAAACACATATTTTAAGAGACATGTAGTTGGGAAATACGGCTGGAAAACGAACACACGCACACACACTTGTGTTTTTATGGGGGCTTTCCATGCACATAATGATTTTTCTACTAGGCTATACCAAACAATGGCCTGGTAAACTCTACATTATGGGAATAAAATGTTCCCACAAAGATGGCAATATCTGAAATCATTGTCCTTTTGGTGACATTTTGTTCCCATAATTTAGGGTTTACCCGGCCACTACACAGTAAAGTAAGGCTTTTGTCCTCAGATAAATCATCCGGCTGATTAATCACACAGGTCTGATTGTTCCTTCTCTCATGAGCTCAGTTGATATCTCAGCGGACCGTTGTTTGTGTGGTGAGCGGGTAAATCGCTGCCTGACAACACTGAGGTCATTGCATTACTCCAGCTTCATCATAAAGAGATTTATTTCAAATCAAACGGCTTTGAATTGGCCGTGCATCGTACTGTTTGTGTTTGCTTCTTCGTTTATATTTATCTTCAGTTTTGTAGTGTTACTTTCCTCAAACATTCTGGTTAAACTTTGTTGGGAACCTCTAAAACTAAACTAAACTGCAGTGATTCCAACCCGATCTCACGACCAAATCGTACGAATTCGACGAATGATTAAAAAGTGGCTAATTCGTAACAATTGATACGACCTTACTCGTACAAATCGTACATATTTTACGAATTGGCCAATTCGTATGAATTCGTACGAATGACCTACCCCTTACCCCGCCCCTAAACCTACCCATCACGTGGGTTGAGACAAACCGTACGAATTAGTAGACTCTTTTTAATCATTCGTTGAATTCGTACGAATTGGTCGTGAGAGAGCGTAGGTGATTCAGTCAGAAGCGCTCAATACGGCAAGCTAAGTTTGTTATTTTAACTTTTGGCGTTGACATTTCAAGTTCAAAATTCAAAATTACATTTGTTTCCATTTGCTCAGAGTCAGCAGCGACAATGCTGGGATTGGTTTCCTTCCATATTTTTATATGCATACTGATTTGTGATTGGTCTTTTTCAAGTGGAGTGCTGGAAACAGGCGGGGCTACATTTTTAACTAACTTTTGATTTTTCTGCTAGCTTGAATTGTCCACAATCACAATAAAATGATTACTTTAAGAACTATGCAGCTGGTTTTAACCAATGGCAAGTGTTGGTTAACTCTTGAGTCAACCCATGGTTCATGAGTCAACCCATGGTTAAGTCAAGATCATCAGTTTAGGCTATGTTTACGTGGAAACGATCTGAAGAGAAAACGACCTTCTTCACTTTTTATTGTGCGTTTAGACGAGCGTTATGGGTGGGCAATCCGCGTGCATATGGTGACGCAAAAGTGTGTGAAATTCGATGTAGTATGCACTCCAGGCGGCTAGGTGGCGATGTGAAACCTTCACTGTTTAGCAGACTTTTGCGTTTTTACCCTTTAGACGGGAACGCGACAGTGGAGCATTTTTAAGATTCCCACTCTGAAGGGTGGTTTCACTTTTTTGCGTTTTTAAGCTCCAAAATGGCATCGTCGTGTAAACAAAAGGCACATCGGATAATATATTTTTACGTTTTATCGTGTAAACAGGGCCATAGTTAGGGCTAGTTGAGGTTTTGTTTGCCTGTTTATAGCTTGGTCGATTTATTTAGCATCCAGGACTGCTCTACATTATTCATGACTTGAAAGTAAGGGATAAATGTACAGTTTAGAGTCAATGTATCCAACCCGATCTCACGGGAATTCATACGAATTTTACGAGGTGGCTAACTCGTAACAATTCCTACAACCTCACTCGTACGAATTAGTACGATTTTGCTAAATCGTACATATTTTACGAATTCGTACGAATGACCTACCCCTGACCCCGCCGCTAAACATAACCGTCACGTGGGTTTAGACAAATCGTACGAATTCGTACGAGTGAGGTCATATGAATTAGTACGAATTAGCCACTTTTGAATCACTCGTACGAATTGGTCGTGAGATAGCGTAGAGGTATCCCGAACGAGGCAGAAGGACAGAGAACTTATTAACTGGGTGTTTGTTCAGTGCAATAGAGTGCTGAAGTTATGACGTCACTTTGCAGGCCAAAACGCGGACGTGATTTAGCATTTTAGCACTTCCGGTTCCCTTGCCGTAAAGTCTTTGGGTTTTCGGAATGGCTTTTTGCAAAATTGCCTGAAATAAGATCTGTGGTTAACAAAGCCTCAAAATATTTTCATGTTTTGATCTATGACATAAAACACACCTGCTTGTGGTTCTTTAAACTTTATATAGGCTTCAAAATGTATACATTTTGGATTAACTTGGATTAAAGATTATCTTGATAGACAAAACGTGTAAGGATCACAACTCTTTGTTGAACACTCTTTGTTGTTTTTTTTTTTTTGCGATTTTCCAAAAGTCTATGGGGAAAATGCTTAGCTTTCCGATCGAGGGAACCCATGCACCGCTAACTTCCAAGTTGTCCTACAAAGTGACGTCATCACTTCGGCATTCTATGTGAGTTAGGTTGTTTTCAGTTGCTTAGCAACATCAGAACTTTTACATTTGAAAGTAACATTGGAACTTCCATGTGTTTGAAATAGGGCTGTCAAAACGATTAATCGCGATTAATTGCATCCAAAATAAAAGTTTGTGTTTACATAATATATGTGGGTGCACTGTGTATAGTTATTATATATATATATATAAATACACACACACATGCTTGTATATATTTAAGAAATATTTTCATGTATATTCTGTATATAGATTTATATATAATTTATATTATATATAAATATAAATATTTTATATATAAATAATTTTTTTTTCTTAAATATATATATATATATATATATATATATATATACAAAATAATTATACACAGTGCCCCCACATATATTATGTAAACACAAACTTTTATTTTGGATGCGATTAATCGCGATTAATCGTTTTGACAGCCCTAGTTTGGAAGTAACATTTGATCAGTTCTGAGTGATGTATTTGTTTGTTATGAATAATATGGCTTCTGTTCATCATGTTCAAAATATAAAGATGACGTATTATTTAGTCACTGGGTTTTCGAAAATAAAATTGGTATTTCCATATGGATGTAGTGGATCTAAACCATTTTGTCATGTGTATTTCCAGAAAATAAGTAACTATTCTATGATTAGTGTTATATACCGTCGCATTACTCATGCTGTGAGATCTGAGATTTTGTATGCACCGCCCACCTCTTCTGCTGCTATTTCAGGGCAGTTTGTCAGCTTACTAAATGGACTTGTTTTGCTGGAGGAAAGTTCCTCTGTCATGTCGGCTCTCGCATGTTCAGCAAGATCTCCGTGTTTAATATCACATCCACCTGTGTCTAGGGCAGCAGCGCTGTCTGTTTCGGTCTCTCTGCTTCACTCTTCACTTCTGTCTGTCGTCTAATCACTCTGCTTAATGAAAATCTTGGCCTGTAAATGTCAGGAGCTGGTGTAAAAGGCTTTGATCAGTGTCGTGCATGTGCTCGGCCTGTTTGTCCAGCGCCGGCGCATTCAACCACGTCCATTTGCATTCATTACCAAGCATAGCCTGCTCAAACAGAGCGCGTTTAGCCAACGTCGTGCCAGTTAGGAGGTGAACAGAGCTACAAAGAGAGAACATGAGGGGGGAAATGCTAATTTATGTGAGATGAATGAATTATGCTGCCGCTGTCATCAGTACCAGGTGAGGAAGCAAAGTGTTGCTTGAATACATCAGAGGGATATTTATATGAGCATATATTCAAGAGAATATGACTGAACCATGATACATTACAGAACTTTTGTTGAAGAGGGAAATAAGACTCAACAATTAACATTTTGCCATTGAATCACCCTCATGTCAATCCAAACGAATTTGACTTTCTCATGTGAAACACAAAATGAAGGTTCTGCTTTTTCAGTCATTTTAGACACCCTGCTCACTTTTCACTGTAAAAAATAAAACCGTATTTTTTTACGGTAAAAACAGAGCTTTACCGTCAAAAATACGATTTTACAGCCTGAACTTACAGTAATAAACCGTATTTTATAATCTGATTTAATGTTAATTTACCAACTCGTTGAAGCATTGAAATCTATTTTGTGCCAGTGATGAGAGTCACATGATTAATCGAACGTCATCACAAGCAGCTTTTCCACAAGAAGGTTAATACTAATGTGCACCGTCATGGTAACACACATTAAATTGCACAAATGCAATGAACATTAATTTAACAACATTAAATGTAAGATAAAACCCTAATGTACCAAACTGTTTAGATAAGAACCCAGAAAACTATGAAGAATCAGCCAATTCAACAAAAATAAATAAAATGTGAAGTATCACCCAGGGAATTATGGGAATTTACCTACCCTATCTCACGACCAATTCGTACGAGTGATTCAAAAGTGGCTAATTCGTACTAATTCATACCACCTCACTCGTACGAATTTGTACAATTTGTCTAAACCCACGTGACGGTTATGTTTAGGGGCGGGGTCAGGGGTAGGTCATTCGTACAAATTCATACGAATTGGCTAATTCGTAAAACATGTACGATTTAGCAAAATCGTACTAATTCTTACGAGTGAGGTCGTACGGACTGTTACGAATTAGCCACCTCGTAAAATTCGTACGAATTCCCGTGAGATCGGGTTGGAATTTACGGTTTTTCACTGTAAATTATACAACGAGTTTTTCTTTTTCACTTTCAAAAACTGTAAATTTAGTGGTATATTACAGTAAAATCACATTACAGATCTATCACAGTCATTTACTGTATATAGTACGGAAACTTTGTTTTTTATCGTTAAAATCACGATTAGTTTTGATAAAATAAATAAATGAATGAATAAATGCACATATATATAAAATAGCAGTACAATAAGGTCTCATTTGTCAAGGTTAGCCAACTTGAACTAACAAAGAACTTACATTTATAAATCTTAATTTAAAGTTAATCTCAACATTTGCTAATAGATTAAACATTAATGCACTGTGAACTAATGTTTATTTGAACATTTTATGAACTAACAACCTTAGTTTATGGACCTTAACATAAGGTTAAACACTTGCTTAATGATGGTTAATAGTGTTACCAGAATAACACTGTCCAGGAAATCTCATTTTATTTTCTAGAAATGAAAATCTTTCATACTTGGGAGTGAGAGTACATGATGAACTGTCCCTTTAAGGCCTCCGTAGTTCATTATAGAAACACATTCCAGTCCAAACAGTATATGTTTCATTTGATTTCATTTTTTCCTCTCATCAATGGCAATGGAGAAATCTAATATCTAACAATGCAGTATCTCCGGGCTGTATGTAATACGGCAGAAAGCTGTGATTTCTAGTCTGGCAGTGTCTTGATGTAAAGACTTCTGGGAAATCCTCCTACGGTGTCTCCCGTGATGTTTGCAGAAACAGACAATTATTTATAGATTGATGTATTTCTATCAAAGACTTCTCCTGTTGTTCGCTGAGCTGCAGACGTGATTATTATCATCCGTCTGAAGGTCAGAAATGATTCTCACTATTGTTACTGCCAAATACTATTGTGAAAATTGGCCTCGCCAAGTGTTTATTTGATAAAACAATAACTGTAATATTGTGAGGAATTTTAAATATCTGTTTTCTATTTAAATATATATGAAAATGTAATTTATTCCTGTGGTCAAAGCTGAATTTTGAGCGTCATTACTCCAGTCTTCAGTGTCACATGACCCTTCAGAAATCACTCTAATATGATGATTTGATGATCAAGAAACATTTATGATTATTATCAATGTTGTATTTCAAGTTGTGTCGAACTTAAAGGAGTTGATAATTTACTCACCCCCATGTCATCCAAGATGTCCATGTCTCTCTTTCTTCAGTCGAAAAGAAATTAAGGTTTTTAATGAAAACATTCCAGGATTTTTCTCCATATAATGGACTTCAATGGGGTCCAAACGGGCCAAGGTCCAAAAGACAGTTTCAGTGCAAACTACAAACTGTTCAAAGGGCTTTAAATGATTCCAGATGATGAATAAGGGTCTTATCAAGCGAAACGATCACTATTTTTTCTAAAAAAAAAATAATAATAATAAAGTTTAAAGTTTTTTTGGGGGGGAAATAGGCTAATTTTACAAATCCCTCAGGGTTAATTGTTTGAGTTTTACCGTTTTCTAATCCATTCAGCTGATTTTCTGATATTTAGAAGAATATCAGTAACAAGACAGTTTTTGATCTCATTGACTTCCATAGTAGGAAAAACATATATACTATGGAAGTCAATGAGACCAGAAACTGAAAATCAGACTATCAGAAAGTCGGCTGAATGGATTAGAAAACAGTAAAACCCAACTCTTTAACTCTGGGGGAGTGGTAAAATTAGCCTATTTCCAAATAAAAGTGGAGTAACCCTTTAAATTTTATAAGCTTAAACGCTCGCCTTGCTCTTGCTCCAAATAATGGGGTTTGATGCCCAGCACGACTTTCTCTATTCGCCTCATAGACGGTGGGGCAATACGTTTTATTTCGACGTGCCTAATTTGCATTTTAGTTTACGTTTGCTGTCATTTTCAGGAAAAATAATGATTTCAAGTGACTGCATCTGACATTTGAGACCGTAATAAACGAACTCGGATTCACCGTAAGCCTCGACGATGGCGTAATTGGTTTTTCTTTACGTCTCTGAAATAATCCGAGCATAAATATGCCGCAGACTAGCTGGTGCCCCCCGAGGAGAGAGGCTGTAGAAAGCACTTAATTACTGCTAATTAGGAACACTAACACGAGTGCATCAGGTGCTGAACACACAGATCTGGATTAGAGATTCATCCCTTCAGAGGACGCGCCGTCACACCGCCATTCATAAACTCAACATTAATGAAGCTGAAAGACATGGTTTTTATTAAATGGCAAAAGCCCACAAAAGTCAATTTACATGAGCGAATTATTTGGGCAGATTATTTTTTGTCTGATTTTGATGAATAGCGATTGGCCGGTGGGATGAGCCGAATGGAGCCCTGGAGAGGGTTGAGATGTAAATAATGAAGGCATCAGGAGAGTTGTATCTCGGACATGAGGTGTGTGTAAGCGTGGGTGAGGTGAGAGGAACTCAACGCTTAGTTTTCTCTATCAGTCGTGAGAAGCTGATGGCTTTGCTCTCTTGTCTCCTCCAGAGCTGCAGAAAACCAACACTATTATTCCAGCGTTGCTTGCGGCTCTTGTAGGAACTGTCAGGATCATTTGGGAATGTTGTTGGTGTTTTTTTCCCTCCAAATGTTCATATTTTCATCTACTCGTTTGTTTTCCTGCGGTCTGACTTTGTTATCTGTGATGTTCTTTAAAGTAGTTGATGTCAGGGAGGACTTCAGATCAAAACCAGCTTCACTATTACTTTAGTGTGTAGTTAAGATAAAGGTATCTATCTGTCTGTCTGTCTGTCTGTCTGTCTGTCTGTGTATCTATCTGTCTGTCTGTCTGTCTGTCTGTCTGTCTGTCTGTCTGTCTGTCTATCTATCGTTCTATCTATCTATCTATCTATCTATCTATCTATCTATCTATCTATCTATCTATCTATCTATCTATCTATCTATCCATCCATCCATCCATCCATCCATCCATCCATCCATCCATCCATCCATCCATCCATCCATCCATCCATCCATCCATCCATCCATCCATCCATCCATCCATCCATCCATCCATCCATCCATCCATCCATCCATCCATCCATCCATCCATCCATCCATCCATCCATCCATCTATCTTCCTTCCTTCCTTCCTTCCTTCCTTCTTTAGCAGCAGTGGGAGCACAGTCCCAAAAAAGCACAGTTTGTTATTTCATTAAGATATCACTTTTATTTGTGCAATGTTCAAATTGTTTTGGTGAGATTGTTTACAAGGCCGGACGATTGTTGTTTCATTTCAGAACACAGAACATCACATTAATCGAAAGGGTTTAAAGTTTAGCTCTGACATCTAAACCGTGTGAGACTTGGCTTTCAGATGCAGATTTGTTCAAGCTACACTTTATAGCCGACCATCTGTAATATCTTGCCAACTGGCGTTTATGGGGAATTTATGGAAGTATCACCTTGGCTGAACTGTGTGCCTTCTTTATTAACATTGGCCTGCGGTGAATCACTTATTGTTTAATTTTTATGCAGCCCTCTTCGTCTGCAGTGTTGAACTTTGACACTTTAGCAATCTGCGGTCTAAAAAATGCTGGGTTGTTTTAACCCAAATTTGGGTCAAATATGGACAAAGCCAAATGTTGGTTTAAAAATGTAATTACAAAATGTACAGTTGAAAGTGAAAGTTGAAGTTGGGTTAAAAATTTTAATTACATTTTTAACCCAACATTTGGGTTTGTCCATATTTGACCCAATTTTGGGTTAAAACAACCCAGCTTTGTTTAGAGTGTTTAGTTTGCCAAGCTGCATGCTATTATATTTAAGACAGATGTTCTATAAAATATAATTTATTGTTTGTGATATTTTGTAATATTTATCTGTTATAATATTTTAAATTCAACATATCTAGGTCTAAAAATACAGTGTATCACTCATGGTCATCAACAGCCATAATCTAAAAACAAAACAATGTCAAGTTATTTGGTTATCTAACATTCACTCTAAAATTGATGGGTTGTTTTAACCCAACTTTAGGTCGAATATGGACAAACCCAACCCATTACATTTTTTCAATTACATTTTTAACCCAATGTTTGGGTTTGTCCATATTTGACCCAAAGTTGGGTTAAAACAACCCATCATGAGTGTTTAAATTGTCCTGTTCATTTATTTATAATGAAAATGCTATCAATGTGCTGCAAAATAATAGTTGGAATGGTATTGTGCATAAGTATATTGTTTTTGTCTCAATTATGTTGTATATTGATTCACCGATGTATCAGCCAATAATCACACTGTAAAAAATGCTGGGTTGTTTTAACCCAATTTTGGGTCAAATATGGACTCAAACATTGGGTTAAAAATGGAACTCAAACATTGGGTTAAAAATGGAATTTAAAAATTTAACCCAATGGCTGGGTTTGTCCATATTTGACCCAAAATTGGGTTAAAACAACCCAGCATTTTTTAGAGTGGCAGTTTCGTCCAATAAAGCAATTATTTTCACTATTGGCCCATTGGCTGGTTGTTTAAAAAATAGGTGATGATCGGGGTAGATCATATCCTGTCAATCAAAAGGGGCAAAAGAACTCATTTGTGTGTAGGAAATGTCTTTGAATTAAGGGCAAGTTAATATATAACGCATGATCAAACAGGCTCTCAAACTGTTGGTATCGGTAATTTAGTATTGGTGCATCTCTAATATATTAATTTCCTCTTAACTCTGTGTATCCTGCGATAATTAGGGCCAATCGATTTACATCTCATTTCTCCACGCAGACAAGTGATGTCGATAGTTCCGATCTGTTTTATATTCCCGTCTGCTTTATCAAACGCAACACTGCTGTTAAAAATAAGACTGTCTCTTTAAGACTGCAGCTGACAGTGTTGCACGTCTGTGAAGAAATCCATTCTCAGCTGAAGAGAGAGTTTTCAAGTCTGACAGCGCTGGGTCAGGGAAGCGGTGGAAACAGAGCCGAGACAGACTCCATCTGGAGCGTGTGGACCTGACAGACATGTGGTGCGCCGGTTCTCCTCCACGGGCACTTCATTACACACCAGTCAGTCTCTCAGCAAGCCTCGGCCTTTAGAAACCACCTCAAAACACACCTGTGTGTGAGAGACTGAGACGTTCTGCACTGATGATGCTGTAGAGGCCATCGTTCCCAACACCGGTCTGAACTTAAAGCCGCTTCCAAAACGAAAAGTTTATCGCATAAGCCTCCTTTCCAAGCACTAAAACTCACCAGTTGATTTAAAGCCTTGAAGAAGAAAACTGAACTTGATATTCAGACATTTTTAAGTGTCACTTACATATAGTATATATATATATATATATATATATATATATATATATATTGTTGAAATAAATACTATTCAACGTAGAAACATTAAATTGATCAAAAAGTGGTCAAATTTCAAATAAATGCTGTTCTTTTTAACTGTTCTGAACACATAATAATCTGAAATGTGTCTTGGTCTTTAAATCAACATATCTATCACATGTGACACTGAAGACTGGAGTTATGATGCTGAAAATTCAAGGAATAAATTACATTTGGAAATATATTCAAATAGAAAGCAGTTATTTAAAATAGTCATAATATCTAACAACACTTTGATCGAATGGGATTTTGGGATTTTGTTAAAATCTTACCAAACCTCAAACCGTTAAATTTTTATATTATATTTTTAACCCAACATTTCAAGTTTGTCCATATTTGACCCAAAATTGGGTTAAAACAACCCAGCATTCTTTAGAGTGTAAGCTGACATGCATGCAATCTATAACATGCTGGGTTGTTTTAACCCAATTTTGGGTCAAATATGGACAAACCCAGCCATTGGGTTACATTTTTTAAATTACATTTTTAGCCCAACGTTTGAGTTTGTCCATATTTGACCCAAAATTGGGTTAAAACAACCCAGCATTTTTTAGAGTGTATAGTTTGTATTGTCCTCAGAGAAAAGGGCCAACAAATAATTATCTTATATTTTCACTATTCAACTGCAAATAACTTTTTTTTTAAAATAATTCAAATCAATGTTGGATGAGTCATTTGAAATGATACAATGTACAGCATATTCACACAGAGCAATTGTAGAAATAACAGTCAGGCAGTCTCCTGGGAGTCCTATACTCAGGACCCCAACAGGAAGTACAAGCATTTTCGAGCTGGTAAGCTAAACAAAGTTTAATCTCAATACAGCTAATTAAAGTTGAAATGTTGAAGGCTTTATTGACATGCTAAAACATGCTGCTCTAAACATTTTTACAGGTTATGTGTTGCACATGCAGATTTCATGACCACATACTAATTGAATCTAAATGGAAAGTTTGTACTTTAAATTAAAATATGCAGTGTCACACTGCAGGAACATTTCAATGGAATTGAGTAAAATTGTTACTCTTTTACATGACTTTGCTGAGCAATAATGGCCTGTTTAATTTCCAATGCTGCCTTATGATTCAGTATCATTGCAATCATGGTTTATTTACTTTCATTGAGTTCAATGGATGTGAGAAGCTGAGTTGTGCATAAATGTGTTCTCTTTAATGGATGCCAGTAAATTATTTTGTGACAAAAATGTGATTCCTAAACTGTTTGAGGCCTGATTAATGCTGTACCTGGACATTGTGCGCTGCCGAAACCATTCGATTTGACCTTTGCTTCTACTTTTCTTTTTAGTTGTCAAGATACTTGGGAAAAAATTCAATTAGCTATTACAACTTACAATTTTGTGTTTGAATAAATAAGGTAGGACACGTATGTTTAAAATGATATATATATATATATATATATATATATATATATATATATATATATATATTTTTTTTTTTTAAATATTATTTTTTTTATTATTTTTTTTTATTATTTTATTTATTTTTTTATTTATTTTTTTAAATTTTTTTTAATATTATTTTTTAAATATACTACATTGCATTTTGTCTTTGTGTAAAGTGTTTGAATGCAAAATCTATTTTTTTTTTTTTTTTTTTTTTGGTGGGGAATTAGAACAATTATGCATTTATAACTATATGGGGCAATACGGAGCCACCTGAGTATACTGGGTTAAGATGCACGTGTCCCAGTGAGGATTGTTTTATTTGTCATACTCTATGATGTAGTTGTGTACTTCATGTATATATAGATTCAGGACTTGTACCAAAGGTATTAGTGCAATAAAAAACAAGCAGTAGACCTCCTCGAAAGTCCATTTTAGGCGTTGTGCTGGAGGTGCAGAGGTGTCTAATTAGGCAGTGGGGGATTTGAAGTGATTGCAGATGGGCTTTGTATAGTGTTCCTGGCGGTGGAGAGGGAGTATAAAGAGGTGTGAAGGGCCACTCGGCACTGCTTTAAGGGCCAGATCTCCCTCTGAGACCCGTCTGCTCACGAGACTTCATTAAAACAGCTCGTAGCCACACCGTTCCTGTGCCGCTGGCGATGGCGACTTGTTCACAAGTTCAACAAGTGCTCTCTGCATTTAACCATGCTGTGAAGGCCAAACTTGAAGTTAAACACAAGTCCCATGACCACAAGATGTTAAAGCCGGAAGTTTTGATAGTCTTTTCTTCCCTATTGTGACGTGTATATGAGTGAAACGGCTTCTGGAACAACAACAAATGTGGGCGGGGCTTGATTTTGCCTGTGGGGAATTGGATGGTTGATTGGATAGTTGTGGTTTCCTATTGGTGGATTTAGTTTGAGATATCCGATCGTTCAGACTGAAGCCAGATTGAAACGGATTACATGTGCTTTTTTGGACGGACAATCTGAACGTAGCCTATGCCGGGATAAGAAATAGAAGGAAGATTTGCAGTACGGGATAGAGAAGCTAGCTCTTTATCACATATTAACTTTAATTTGTCAAACTTTTGCACTCTCTCCTGCTTACTAAGTCCTACTGAAGAGGATTAGGAGCTAACTATAATAAAAAAATAAAACCTTCTCGAGATTAAAGTCATTAAATTGCGAGATTAAACTCGTTAAATTTCGAGAAAAAAGTCGAAATACAATCTTTAGAATTAACTCATTAAATATAGAGAATAAAGTCGTTGTGTTTCAAGAAAAAAAAAAAACTCGTTAAATTTCGAGGAAAAAAAGTGGAAATACAATCTTGAGAATAAAGTCATTAAATATCGAGAATAAAGTCGTGTTTTGAGAAAAAACTTGAAATATAGCTAGTGGTCCAACTCTACCATGTCCTGCCATGAGTTTTTTCTCAAGATTGTATGTCGTCTTTTTTTCTTGAAATTTAACTAGTTTTTTCTCGAAACACAATGACTTATTCTCGATATTTAAAGAGTTAGTTCTCAAGATTGAATTTTAACATTTTTTCTCGAAACACAATGACTTCATTCTCAATATTTAATGAGTTTATTCTCAAGATTGTATTTCGACTTTTTTATCGAAATTTAACAAGTTCTTTCTCGAAACACGACTTTATTCTCGAAATTTATTGAGTTTATTCTCAAGATTTTATTTTGACTTTTTTTTCGAAACAAAACGACTTTATTCTCTATATTTAATGAGTTTATTCCTTAGATTGTGTTTCGACATTTTTTCTCGAAATTTACTGAGTTTTTTTTCTCGAAACACGACGACTTTATTCTCGATATTTATTGAGTTTATTTTCAAGATTGTATTTCGACTTTTTTCTCGAAATTTAACAAATTTAATCTCACATTATAATGACTTCACTCTCAAGATGGTTTTATTTTTTTATCATTGCATGGCCCTAATCCTCTTCCGCACCTTCTCAACATGACTTCACACCTACCACGTGTTTTTTTTCTGTGTTTTTTTTTAGTGTAACAATGTGTTCAGTAGTAAATAAACATTGCAGTCTAAGCTGTTGTTTATAACCGAGTGCCTCCATAATGGCCGCGCAGGCATCGGGGTTACCGCCCAGAACGTGACGTCGTTAAAAACCCTCTAAGAAACAAGATTTGCCCATTTAATTGCGTGGTGACTTTAAGATTACAGTTTTGTGGCTTAGCCCTGAGACTAATATTTGTATGTTAGTGCACTCCTAAATTTTGAGACAATTATACTGGGAAAAAAAAATTGGTGTGATTTACTTTGAGACAATTTGTTTTACTCGGAAAATGCTAGTAAATTTGAAAACTAATCACAAAGAAAATACGTAACTTTGACGAGATAAGAGAAAGACTAACAATATTTGTAGGTAAATGGTTATCAAAAAATGTACTATATATGTACTACAGTATATACACATATATACAACTATATATCATCAAGCTCGAGCCATGTTTAACCTGTGATATTGCTTTAGAGTCTACATGACTCTTTTTTTGCCGGCGAAATAGTATATTCAATAAAAAGAAATGTATAGCAGGTGTTTGTGGGGTAAAACGGTGTTGCATAAGCCATGTTTGAAGGCAAATTAGGAAGAAAATATGTTTTAGAGGCAAAGTTATTACATTTTGTTGAAATTGCCAATGCAATATGTCAACATACTCCACCTGACTATAGCTGGAGGAGCGAAGAAGAGTCTCAAGACCATTTCTAAAGCAGTGTGTGTGTTCTCCTGTACGTGTGGAGTCTTGTTTGTTTTTATTTCTCGAGTGACTACAAGGCATATGCCGCTACTTGATCTCGCTGCTGCAATGAGAGTGCTTTGTTTTCATCTGACGTGATTTGAACATATTGCAGCTTTAATTCAGCTCTCCTCAAGAGAGACGCCGAGGAACGCTTGCCCATTACTCTCCGTCTCTGCCAGTGTCATATTTGAAGTGAAGATGCTTCTCAGATAGTGGGCCTATGGAAAGGTTATTGCTCAGACGTAGCTCTCTTGACTGTAGATGTAGATGTTTCGGCTAAAATGCCCCACGATTAATTAAAATTGATGCATGAAACATTCTTAATTATATGGTAACACTTTACTTAAAATGACTGACATGACACCTTCATAACCATTGGTGCTTTCTCATATGGTATCGCTATATAAAAACCTCCTTTTGGAAGCTTTAGCTTTAAGAGTGTATTGAGAATAGACAAAAATGTTGTACTCTTGCTTTAATGGCTGTCATACCAAACTTAAATAGCCGTCGTGCAGATACCATTAATATAATCTATTCAGCCTAACAAAAGGATTGTTTTAAGCCTCTCAAACAGGGTTCAGAGAAGCTCGTCTTTAGTTTCTAGGGGCTTAAACTTTCCATCACTTCCCTGCGACGGATTAAAGCGGGATGCGAGCGTGGCCGCGGTGAATTTGACTTGTGTAAGCTTATAAGCATCCATGTGTGAAATACATGAAGTCAGTGGAGAGCCCTTCAGCTCCGCTCTTAAACTCTCATATACGGCGGCGAGAAAGCGTTTGAGCCTCAGGAAGAGTTCGGCGAGACATTGCTGTTATTGGCAGGCTGGTGATTGAAAACAGTAATGTATAGAAGGAGGATTACAGCTTCTTTCCGAACGCCGTAAACATAAAGTAGATATAAGATTGCGGTTAGGACGAGTACAACATTGCTTATTTAAACCAGCATGAATTACTATGTTGGTAGACATTGTGTTCACCATAAAACGTGGTTTGCATGGTCATACTTTAAGAAAGGAAAGGAAAGCTTCCTGATAGGAGCAAATAGAGATACATGCAAGAACATCGAGTGTCACGCAGGGAATTATGGGAATGTCAATTTACGGTTTTTTCACAGTAAATTATACAATGAGTTGTTCATTTTCACTTTCAAAACTGTAAATTTATGGTATCTTACAGTAAAATTACATGATATGTACCATCAGATTTATCACAGTTATTTACCGTATATAGTAAGGAAAGGTTCACTGTTTTTCACTGTAGCATTTTAACTAGTCTTTTACCGTTAAAATCACAATCATTTAAGAGCAACACTTGATTATCAGCAAATAGATTTTTATTTTATTTTAGGCATTCTTCGTAGAAACATTAATTTAGAAGACTTGCAAAATAGCCCACGATAAGATGTTTTATTTGTATTTTTTTGTTCAGCTCGACAGCTTTACAGTGTTGTTATCATGAACTGAAGCTAAAAATAAAACTATTTAAGTCCAGTCTGATGTCATTGGAGAAACTTAAAAAAATGTATAGTGTTTTAAAGATCTGAGAAACCTATAGGACATATAGTAAAACACTAAAATTGGTTTGAAGCTCCAAACAAACATAAATTCATTGATGTATACGGAACCTTTCCTTACTATATACGGTAAATAACTGTGATAGATCTGATGGTACATTTCATGCAATTTTACTGTAAAATACCATAAAATTTACAGTTTTTGAAAGTGAAAATGAACAACTCATTGTATAATTCATGTGAAAAACCGTAAATTGACATTCCCATAATTCCCTGCGTGACACTTGATGTACTTGCATGCATTTGATGTATTTTTGTTGAAATAACCGTTTCTTCATAGTTTGCTTAGTCTTTTTCTAATCGGTTATATACATTATGGTTTTATGTGATTTGATGATGTTGCCTTTTTAAAATTTCATGTGTGTTACCATGATGGTGTTTAGTGTTTGTGTGAATGACACTGTGCAGCTTCTATATGTTAGTATTAAGCTTCTTGTGTAGGAGTTGCATTGATCATGTGACTCATCACTGCTGTGATTGGTGGTTGCCTGCGCATTCATTAGGTCAGTAAATTAACATTATGTCAGATAATGAAACATGGTTTACTTTTGTACATTTCAAGTCTGTAAAGTCTTGCTACTGTATTTTATACGGTAAATTTCCTGCAACCACAGCTGCCGGTATTTTACCGTAATTTAAATAGATTTTTTTTTACCGTGTAGCGTATGCATGAGATAACGGTTTAAATTTCAGTCCGTTCCTCAAACAAACTTCAGAAGGCACTGTAAGACACTGTTTTTTGTCCTTTTTGAAGTTTGACAGTCCTAGCAATTACCGCATGTACCTTCCAATGAAGAAAGACATGCGGTTTTAGATCAACACGAGGCTGAGTAAATGATGACAGAGTCTGTTTGGGACACCAGCATCAAAAGCTCAACACATGCAGAAGGAATGAAAGGAGGTGAAACCACGGGCTCAGAGAAAGTGTTGTTTCCATGATAAGAGGTGTTGGATATCTGAGCTGCGCTGTAAGGGATCGCAGCCTTTGATAAGCGTCTGTGGATATTTCCGGGTCATGGATAGCCCGTGACGGATCGCAGGATACTCATTTAAAAATGACTCCTGCTGTTCGTCTGCCGGAGAGCTTTAATGCTGAAATGTTCATTTGTTTTCAGGGATGGAACTACACCAAATGGTGATCAAGCTAAAAACACAAAGACGGGTCAAGAGGGTTACGAGATTAGACGAGATTAACGCTGAAAGCGATGGCTTCCGCTGTTCAGAGAGCTTTACCGTAACCAAATCCAGTTTATTTGATTGACTGACCAACATCTACAGGCGCTTTAGAAACTAGTTTTAGTGTCACGTTTTACTAGTCATAATCAGTATTGTTGTATTAAAGTCATTTAGGGTAACAATAAAAATGCAATAATTTAGTCTTTCTCCATACTATTCGTTGCATGCTACCAAACAACATGCGGTAAAGGCAGAATAATTGTGTTTAGAGATTATTGACGAACTTGTGATATAGATAATTCAGTGGAAAAAAAAGTGATAATGTTTTCTATTTTTTTTCCTGGTTCCTAATTTACAATTAAAAGTTTAAGGTTGGTGATAATGAAAGAAGAACCCCGTCTTAGTGCATATTTAGTGTCATCTGAAAATTTAACACAATAAACAACATAAATAATTGCAAATTTTTATCTAATAATCGCGAGAGATGAAGTCAGAATTGTGAGAAATAAAGTCGCAATTCTGAGAAATAAAGTCGCAATTCTGATAAATAGTAGCAACTTTGAGAAAAAAAGACAGAATTGCGACATCTCTCAATTGTGAGTTTACATCTCGCTATTCTGACTTTATAACACATAATTGCAAGTTTATATCTCGAAATTCTGACATCTTCAGATATAAACTTGCAATTGCGAGTTAGCAGGCCAATTCTACACTTTTTCCCCTCAGAATAGTTTATATCGCACAATTCTGACTATACAACACGCAATGATGACATTATGTCAAGTATTCCTGACTTTATAACACGCAATTTTGAATTTATATCTTGCAATTCTGACTTTATATCTCACAATTCTGACTTTATATCTCGCAATTCTGACTTTATATCTCGCAATTTAGACTTTATATCACGCAAATCTGACATTATATCTCGCAATTCTGACTTTATATCTCACAATTCTGAGTTTATATCTCGCAATTCTGAGTTTATATCTCGCAATTCTGACTTTATAACACGCAATTGCGACTTTATATCATGCAATTCTGACTTTATATTGCAATTCTGAGTTTATATCTCGCAAATCTGACTTTATATCACGCAATTCAGACTTTATATCACGCAAATCTAACTGTATATCTCGCAATTTAGACTTTATATCATGCAAATCTGACTTTATATCTCGCAATTCTGACTTTATATCACGCAATTCTGACTCTATATCACGCAATTGCGACTTTATATCACGCAATTCTGACTTTATATCGCAATTCTGAGTTTCTATCTCGCAATTCTGACTTTATAATTCGCAATTGTGTGGAAAAAAGTCAGAATTGTGAGATAAAAAGTCACAATTACCTTTTTCATTTTTCATTCTGTGGCGGAAACAAGATTCCATAAATAAGAGACTAGTTAAAAGTGAGTATTTGTCCACAAACTAACAAAAGTCTTAAATAAGTAATGTTATATATATATATATATATATATATACACAATAATGCCTCAAAGTCTTATTTTAATTAATGTACAAGTTCTATATGGACCTGCTACAAAAGTACTGGTAAAATCCCTAGTTAAGGAAAACAATGTCCTGAGAATCCACCACACATTGGTTTAGAAAGGAAATGCTTTCTGAAGCCTTCAAACAATGTGGATCTTCCTTTATCCATGTAAATCTTGTTAGATTTCTGTGCTGATGTATAAGATCTAAATGTAAGCCATGAGATGTTGCGAAACGTTCTTTTACCTCTAATTCTTTGGAAGCTACACACGTTGACGTTTACTGTTGTTATTCGGCATTTTTTTTAATTTACTTTGGCAGCATGTTTCGCGTCACTCGATATTCTCCAGAAAATGTAAAAAATCTAGTTTTATTAGTGTCTTCGGCCAAGCAACATCTGGATGCAAGAGCCTAAGAAACATCAGGGGGAGGACGAACATTTGGAGTTTCTTCTAGCCCGGATTGAAAAGTCGCAGTTTTTGATGCCCCTTTGATTTGTAGACCGTCTTTCCCCTTCAAGAGCTCTTTGTAGTGTCCTTTGGGGGCCTGACTGTATCTAAACCCCCATGGAAAAACACTACGGAGAAGATTTGAAGGATGTGTAAGGAAGGCAGAGCAAGTTTCCAAGCTCTCAAACAACACACCAAGGTGTCAGCCGCACAAATAAAGCTCCCCGCGGGACGGCTCTATTGTTGTTTACATAAGAAAATCATTACACGCTTGACGAAATTTGGCATCGCTCGTGCCCAGGGGAAGTTCATCAGGAAATATCTCCGTTGCTTAAAAACAAACAGATGACTGAAATTACCGCGGTGACGCATTCGTGCACACGAGATCACGTTACGGAGCGTCTTCCGAAAGTTATTGGTGCCGTGCAGATCTGAAGAAAGCAGGAGTTTGTCGGGAGTGTAAATTAAACCCAAGGGTCAGTTCAAACGTCTGAAAGATGTCATTTGTTCATGATCAGAAGAAGTACTAAGTCACCAGGTAAAACATCTGACTTGAAAACATGAAGGATGGGACTTGTCTTTTTCCACTGTGATTTGATTTGATTTGATCTAAACTGAATCCTCTCTAATCGCGATTCATGTTTGACATTGCTCTTAATAGCAGGGTTGACAATTAATTCTGATTATTCATAAGATGACTTTTTATAGTATACTTTTTAAAACCCGGGGTTAACGTCCTTATTTGCATAGTTGCTGTGTCAGTGTCTTTAATTGGATGAACACCGCACACAATATGATTACATAAAGGCTCCAGCACTATGCATCCTCATTTTGTGTATTCAAATTGACCTTTATATAGAGTATGTTTCTTAAAGGAGTAGTTCACTTTATAAAAAAACAAACTTTTGCTGATAATTTACTCACCTCCATGTCATCCAAGTCCAAGATGTCCATGTCTTTCTTTCTTCAGTCGAACTGAACGAACAAATCTTTTTTCGAGTCATTTCGTTCATTGAATGAACCAAATGACTCAAACAGATTTGTTCATTTTGATGAACGAGTTCGAACAGGAGTCACAAACGCGCATTTGAGCTTATAAAACTTAAACTTTGTTATTTATTTTTAAATGAGCGATCGTTTCGCTTGATAAGACCCTTATTCATCATCTGGAATCGTTTAAAGCCCTTTGAACAGTTTGCACTGAAACTGTCTTTTGGACCTTGAACCGATTGGACCCCATTGAAGTCCATTATATGGAGAAAAATCCTGGAATGTTTTCATCAAAAACCTTAATTTCTTTTCGACTGAAGAAAGAAAGACATGGGGGTGAGTAAATTATCAGCAAAAGATTTGTTAAATTGAACTACTCCCAGATAGCAAACTGACGTTGAATCAACGTGGAAACATGACATCGAAACAACGTTGATCTGACATTGTTTTGCTCATCGAATTAACGTTGAACCAACGTCAGACGCGTCATTCTTCAAAACTAACGGAAAAATCAACGTTGTTTCAACGTTAAGAAACCAATTTTCGATTTTCATTGAGCTTTGATGAATGCCGCGTCTGACGTTGGTTCAACGTTAATTCGATGAGCAAAACAATGCCAGATCAACGTTGTTTCGATGTCACGAGAGACGTCGTTTCCACGTTGATTCAATGTCAGTTTGCTGTCTGGGCTCCTTTAAAGCACCGAATCAGAGAGATTTCTGAAAGGATCATGCGACACTGAAGACTGGAAAAATTCAGCTTTGCTCACAGGAGTACATAACATTTCTAAATATATTCAAATAGAAATCAGTTGTTTTAAATTGTAAAACAATTTCACAATATTACTGTTTTTAAATGCAGGCTTCGTGAGCAAAAATTATGAGAAAATCTTTCCAACTCCAAACTTTTTGAATGATGTGTCAGGATCAGTTTTGATTTAACGTATTCTTGTATGATTAACAACCTTTGACTCTTGTTGAGTACAGTGGAGTTTATTACATAAACGTGCAGCCTAATATGAATTCACACCCTGTCCTTTGGCTGTGTGTTACTTAAAAATTCAAGGTCTGTTTCAAATGGCCGTTGGTGTAAAAGCTTATTTTGACAGACGCTATACCTCTTGAACTCGAGACAAATTGGATAACAAGCAGCAGCGAAGCGTGTCGAGGAAGTCACTGCTCTTCAAAAACAAACCAGCGGCCGAAAATAACACCTCACACGTTTCCCTTTATTTTCCATTTCTCCGTTTGTTTCCTTCTCTATGTTTTACTTCAGCACAAACACTTTTCTCACAGCCATCAAAGTCTTTTCACACGCTTCGCTTTTTCTGACGCAAAGACTGTTGTTCTCGTCCTCGCAAAAAAATAATCCCAGTGCTTTTACGAGATATTTAGAGGCGAAAATCCATGAAATAATCTAAATCTCCCAGACAGTCGCCTCAGATGGAGGAGTCACACACCATTACGTCTGTGAAGTCTGCTGGGAAGAGGGATGCCGGCTCGTAATGCATAGGGAATTAAACTAATATTTAAACAATGGCACCACCGACGAGCCCTGCTCAAACACTAACCAATCCGTTTACGAGATCGCAAATTTACATAGGTGAGAGAAGAGAAGATTTGGAGTTTGCATTCTGGAGAACACTTGTATTTGATCTTGGGGATGATTTTTGCAAGTCATATAGATACTGTTTTAGCTGCTTAAAGGGGTCGTGATGTGCATCGGCTGTGATTTACGGTATCGGGTTTGTGTGTTACCGCTGATAGGAAAGGTGATGAAGTTTTACAGTAGGTGCATAGTTAAAATTGTCAGTCTTTTGTATCAGAGAGTAGTTAGTGGTTAACCAATAAATGGTATTTCAATGGTGACAACTAGATAATATCTGAACCCAATTCTTGTTGTTTTAACCCAATTTTGGGTCAAATATGGGTTAAAAATGCAATTTAAAAATTTAACCCAATGACACTCAAAAAAATTATATGTGGCTTTAATTAATTTTAATTTGTCAACAGGTTCCACGTAACTGGATTACGTTAAACAAACATAATTTGTTCATGTAACTTCAACATAATGGAATTAAGTAATGCTAAATTACCCAATTTAAGTAGTCTCAACGTAAATTTTTGAAGGCTTCCTGACATGATTCAAAGGCATTTTTTCATATTCATTCATCCATTTATATTTCATTTGACTCAGTGACATTTAATTAAATCGACAGACTTTAGCTAGCTATTTGCTAGCATTAGCACATGTTAGCATCTTGAATGCTAAGATTTACATGCTCTTTCATCCAAAGCAATAGAAAATAATGAAATCAGTCGACAGGCAAACAAAATGCTCCACTCTTCTCCACAATGGTAACACACTGTAATTTAAATGGTTTAATAATTCCAGTGTAATTTAACATTAAACACTATTATGCACTATCAAGTCTTCCCCTTTTCTAAGTTTCTCAAAAACAAAAAATATAAAAACATAAAAAACATAAAATAACCTTTAATTTTAACATGTATTCTCTCAACCCTATGCAAAGCATGCTGGGAACTAAAAGCACTGCCCAGTTTCAGTTAATGCAACACAAATCAATCATGTAATCCAACACAAACGGATTAAGTCAATTTAAGTTGTTCGTAGATTTAAGCAGATTGAACACAATAAAATTAAGTTCGGCCAAAATGGCAGTTGTCTCGCACTATACTGCCACCCTCTGGATGTACACATTATTTTTTTTTACTTAACATAAATGGTTTGTGTTTAGACAACACATTAATACTGTTAAGTTAAGACACAATTACATAGACTTTAATAGAAAAAAAAAATACTAAAAACTATAGCTGGGTGGGTTTATGGATCAGGCGTGGAGCTGGGTAGGTTTAGGGGTGGGTTTAGGGATCAGGGGGTGGAGCTGGGTAGATTTAGGGATCAGGGGGTGGAGCTTGGTGTTTGTTGTGTGTTTCTTGTGTGTTTGTTAGTTCTCCAGTGAGAGTTTTCTGTTTTTGTTGCTATTCCTCCGTCATGCACAATACCTCATTTGAATATTAATTTAATGCCATCAATTCAGTTCAACTTCTGTTAGTATTATAGACTAATGGGCTAATATTTAGGCAGCGGTCACATGGTCAGTCTGATGATGCGTCGACAATAACCGAAGCATTATCAAACAGAGTCTGAGGCGGTTTATTCATGGTTTTGGAAAGCGCAGCGCTGCAGGCTTGTAGCGTCCGGTTGACAACTGAGCCTCGGTGGCTTGTTGTAGAGGAACAGGTCAGTCTTTCCATTCAGATGAGCGGAGGAGAGCGGTGAACGCCTCGGGCCGTTCCTGGACACACTCCAAACTCCAGCAGCAGCTGCTACCTGTAATACTGCGGCACGCTCCAGTTAGCATCCGCGACCAGCGCTCTCTCTTCACATTTACCTTCCATTCCCACAATTCCCAAAAAATGGTTTGAGTCCAATTATGGATGAGTGCATTGCAATTTTATGTTTTTCTAACTGAAAAAAAAAAAAAAAAAAAAAAAAATATATATATATATATATATATATATATATATATATATATATATTAGGGCTATTATGTTTACATAATATATGTGGGTGCACTGTGTATAATTATTTTATATATATAAATACACCCACATGCTTGTATATATTTAAGAAATATTTGCATGTGTATACTGTATATAGATTTATTTATAATTTATATTATATATAAATTTAAATATTTAAATATAAATAATATTTTTTTCTTGAATATACATGCATGTGTGTGTATTTATATATATATATATATATATATAAATATACATAGTGCACGCACATATATTATATGTAAAAAAAAACTTTTATTTTGCATGCGATTAATCGTTTGACAGCCCTAATACATATATAAACTTAATTGTAATTTTAATACATTGTCAAATCTGTTCTGAATGCCACAAAACTATGAAGTACTGCAGGCTTGCACATTAATTTATGTCATTATATCACTCCTCTGACATTCACAAAATAAGCATAATAAAGTTTAACTTCCGCTTGTGCTCCCTTCCGAGTCGTTTTTAAAGCCTCTCCTTTTAATAGCCTGCATGTATCACTCCAGACACCTGCGTTTCTGGATAACTGCGTATTCCTGCGTTGACATTTAGCAGAAGCAGCTCCACCTGCGGGCGGTGTGTGACCCCTCATTAGTGCGGAGGGGCTTTGAGCGGGGAACTGGAAAAATGCTCATACGGCTGTTAATGTACATTAAATGGACTTTAAATTACGGCAGGGTTGAGTGCCTCCTGTATGTATGGAGTCCATCTTTCAGTGGATAAGGGTCCGGCGATGGGAATATTGGATGAATTGCTGCCGTCTGTCCGTTTTGTAAAAGCTGTGGATCAGTGGGTCATGCAATAGTTTGCTTGAGAGCGTATTTCCATTAACGTGCAAGGTAAAAGCTGCTGATGGCGTGGAGTTTGAGGTTTATTAGGGAGTTTACATCACTCTTCTTTAAAAGTGGCCGCATTTTTGCAACACTGACATAGAAAGTATCAAAATTTAATGGAATTGGTGTTTTAATGGCATTTACTGTGTGTGTGTGTTTAGCATTATTTTTCAAATTACAGTTTTTTTTTTGTAATTTTGTAATGACTAATGTAATTTTCATCAATATTTATGTGGTGCAAAAAAAGCCAAGAGATGCTGCACTGTTAGACCTTACCAGGTTTTTTACAGTAAAATACTGGCAACACTGTTGCCAGTATTTATACTGTAAACATGCACTAAAACTCAAGTTAACTAAAAAATACAACTTATTAGTTTTAGTGCATTTTTACAACACTGTTGCCAGTAATTTACTGTAAACATGCACTAAAACTCAAGTTAACTAAAAAATACAACTTATTAGTTTTAGTGCATTTTTACAGTAAATTACTGGCAACAGTGTTGCCAGTATTTTACTGTAAAAACCTGGTAAGGTCTAACAGTGTGCATTTAAATAGTAACCTAATTTTCTTGATGATTTTTAAATGCAAAATACATTTTTGAGGTAAATGAGACTTTATTTACTTTATAGCCTAATAATTGAAAGAGGTCGTTATTAAAATAACCATTTTAAAAAATATATTTTCTGCTTCTCCTTCAATCTGCCTTTCCTTTACTCGAGGAAATCCCAGATATCTGTGGGCAAATTAGTAATGGCTGCCAAAACTAGAAGTGATTTGGACGTTGACGGTAAGCCTTCAGCCTCAGAGCATATGGTGACATTTAGTTTAGGGAATTCTCTTCACAATTTCGTATGGACAACTTCAATTTGGGTCTCGGGTCCCAGCTGGAACTGAGGAAAGTGGGATATGGAGTAAAAGTTCACATGGGCAAAGATCCTATATTATGGCTTATTTCCCACTTCCCATATAAACTCGTGCACATGCTAACATCCAATTAGTGAATAACACCGGGCAGCATCATATTTGTTGAATCAATTCCAACACTTGTTTCTTTCTAAATTTGCGGAGCTGATTCCAAAACTTGTGCCTATTTTGCTCTAGCACAACATTTGTGAGGTGAAGAAGTGTTATATTAATCCTTTAATCACCAGAAAAACTGTTACGAAGACAGGATTCCTATCTTCCTCGAAGCTTGGTTGCAACTGTTTAATTCAGACCATTTTCACATTTTTTTGCCTAACCCTGATTTCAAGGTTAGATAGTAGAAAATGCAAACTTACACACATCTGTGGGTGGTTTTTTACCTCCAAACAGTGACAGAAATGACAAATTTTGTGGAAAAAAGATTGCTAATTTAAAAACTTCAAAAACTGTAGAATTCAGAAGCACTTGTTATTAGTGATACCAGTGGCCGTTATGTGAACTGCAGCCAGGAATATATTTCTCAAGCTCGCACGCATGCACACGTGTCGTACAAGAGACTTACTAACGTACAAGTTATTTTTCGCTTTTTGCTTAGGACTAAAGAGAAGTTATAAATACCCAACCCGATCTCGCGGCAATTCGTACGAATTTTACTTGGTGGTTAATTCGTAACAATTCGTATGACCTCACTCATGTGAATTAGTACGATTTTTGCTAAATCGTACATATTTTACGAGTTGCCCAATTCGTATGAATTCGTACGAATGACCTACCCCTGACCCCGCCCCTAAACCTACCCATCATGTGGGTTTAGACAAATCGTACAAATTCGTATGAGTGAGGTCGTACGAATTAGCCGCCTTTTTATCACTCGTACAAATTCGTACTAATTGGTTGTGAGATAGCGTTGAAATACCTTTGTAGCGGTGTACTGAATTGTTACGAATTACCCACCTCGTAAAATTTGCACGAATTACTCAAGGTGGCTAATTTGTAACAATTCGTATGACCTCTCTCGTACGAATTAGTACAATTTTTGCTAAATCGTACATATTTTACGAGTTGCCCAATTCGTATGAATTCGTATGAATGACCTACCCCACCCCTAAACCTAACCATCATGTGGGTTTTGACAAATCGTACAAATTCGTATGAATTGGTTGTGAGAGAGCGTTGAAATACCTTTGTAGCAGTGTACGGAATTGTTACAAATTAGCCACCTCGTAAAATTCGTACGAATTTCACGAGGTGGCTGATTCGTAACAATTCGTACGACCTCACTCATACGAATTAGTACAATTTTTGCTAAATCAGACATATTTTACGAGTTGCCCAATTCATATGAATGACCTTCCCCTGACCCCGCCCCTAAACCTACCCATCATGTGGGTTTAGACAAATCGTACAAATTCGTATGAGTGAGGTCGTACGAATTAGCCGCCTTTTAATCACTCGTACAAATTCGTACTAATTGGTTGTGAGATAGCGTTGAAATACCTTTGTAGCGGTGTACTGAATTGTTACGAATTACCCACCTCGTAAAATTTGCACGAATTACTCAAGGTGGCTAATTTGTAACAATTCGTATGACCTCACTCGTACGAATTAGTACGATTTTTGTTAAATCGTACATATTTTACGAGTTGCCCAATTCGTATGAACCCCTGACCCCGCCCATAAACCTACCCATCACGTGAGTTTAGACAAATCATACAAATTTGTACGAATTGGTTGTGACATAAACCTCCTAAACCTACCCATCATGTGGGTTTAGACAAATCGTACAAATTCGTACGAGTGAGGTCGTACGAATTAGCCACCTTTTAATCACTCGTACAAATTCGTACGAATTGGTTGCGAGATAGCATTGAAATACCTTTGTAGCGGTGTACTGAACTGTTACGAATTAGCCACCTCGTAAAATTTGCACGAATTACACAAGGTGGCTAATTCGTAACAGTTCGTACGACCTCACTCATTATAGCGACGTGGTTATATGTGCAAAAGCTCAGCAATTCACCGGCATCATGTTGACAGATGAGCTCATTAAAATTACACTGTTATGATAGTTTGATTATAATATATAACTACAGACCATATAAATCTGACTATGCAAGACTATAGTTTGAATTAATCTTTGTTTCTTTGCATGACACATTTTCCTGAATATTGTATAAGCATTAGTTTCATGTGTCGTTGAACTGAAGAGAGGCTCTCGGGAGCGTGTAAATGTCACATCCTGTTGGTTTTCCCAGCAAAATGTCCCATCCTTTACATAAAAATCAGCCTACAGGCTTTCATAGACAACCTAGGAAGTCAGGGAGGGTCTCGTTTTTAAGTTTCGTTTCCTGTTGTTCACTCACTAGCAAAAAAAAAGCAGTTAATGCATGAACATTCTCACATATAGCTCCTTACATCAAGCATTTGGATATTTTTTCAGTCATTTGCAGATTGCCAGTTTGAAGACTTTTCTTCATTAAAATGGAAACCTTTGATATTTGACTGCTTAAGTGCATTACAGTTGCATTTATTTATACAGTCATGGTCAGAATTGATGGCACCCCTGGTAAATATGATCAAAACTGGCTGTAAAAAATATACTTTTGATCTTTCATTCAAAACAACTGCAAAATTCTAACCATTCATTGAAGTAAAAGAATTGAAAGTGGGGTGGAAATCACATTATGAAATACATGTTTTTCTCCAAAACCCTTTGGCCACAATTATTGGCACTTTTTTTAATTAAATACTTTTTGCAATCTCCTTTTACCAAGATACCAGCTCCGAGTCCACATGCTTTCTGTCTGTGCATATGACAGTAAACTCTTTGAACGTGAACTTGTAATAATTGAGTATCTTTTACTGTATTTTCTGACAGACCAATTCTTCTTTTGTGTTTGGAACGTCACAAAAGTCGTTAAATAATGACTGAATGTTAATTTGGGGTTGAATTATATCTTGGATTCGTTTCGATTGAATCAATTACTCGAACATGCCGAGTCTGCCTTGGCCCGGACCCAGTTGGATCTCCGCATCCATCTTGGCTTTAAGGGATAATTAAGCAGCGTTTGGTCTGAAAACTCATTCATTATGCAGCATGAGGATGATGTGTTCATTAGATGGACTCGTGTTATGATTTTAAAGGGTAACCCGGCCATGACAACAGAAGCAGCTTGAAGGTCTTTAATCATGTTTGTTGGTTTGGTTGGAGGTGGTCTGGCAAGCGCTCAAAGAAGTCCGTCTGCATCCTCGCCAAGACCTTTAATGTTTGCTTTGGCTGAACGTTGCTCGTCTGTCCCGCCACGCTCTTCTCTGAAGGATCCTTTGTATGGTGAGGTCGGTCATGTCCGCGTGACACGCGCCCATATTAGTCTGGCAAAGCTGATAATGACAGACTAGATGGAGATAAAGACAACAAAGACTGGCCGTGTGCCCTCAGCCTGACTCAAGCTATCACAGGGTTGAGATGTGTGTGTGTGTAGTCCATCATGGCTGTGTCTCGTTCCACTCATTAGTTCCCTTTGATGTGGATCAGGATATCATGAGCACTTATTGTGCATCTTCATTGCAGGTGTTGCAGGTGTTCTATCATTGCATAGTGACATTAATGTTGTTTTATCAAAATAACATTTCATAAAACTAGTTTTTGCGGGCGTCTTTGAATGTTGGAAAAAGTCAATATTAAGACGCTTGAATCCATGATAATTTGAGAGCTTTGATATAGTGAGCTTTGCAGTGCATTCTGGGACTTTCTAATGCTCTGGAGTGTTTTTAACAATGGGATAGCCCATCATTTCCAGCTCTCTTAGAAAAAAAGGGTTGTATATATGTAGCATAGGGTTCTTTACTCAACTCCAAATGACATTTTATGCTAAAAAAGGTTCAATAATGACAAGAAGGAACACTTTTGGCACAAAAGTTCTTTAAAGGCTATTATTCGTTCGTATATTACATTATTCTGCAACATTTTGTGGTTGTAATTAAATTATTGTTTATTAAAGGGATACTCCACTTTACTTTTTTTTTTTTTGGAAATAGGCTTATTTTACCACTCCCCCAGAGTTAAACAGTTGAGTTTTACAGTTTTCAAATCTATTCAGCTGATTTTCTGCTATTTAGAAGAAAATCAGTAACCAGACAGTTTCTGGTCTCATTGACTTCCATAGTAGGAAAAAAATACACAATGAAAGTCAATGAGACCAAAAACTGTCTGGTTACTGATATTCTTCTAAATATCCAAAAAATTGGCTGAATGAATTCGAAAACGGTAAAACTCAAATGTTCTACTCTGGGGGAGTGGTAAAATGAGCCTATTTCCAAAAAAAGTGGAGTATCCCTTTAAACTGTAGTAACTTAATATCCCATTTTAATCATGCAGATTTTTGAGAGAATAAAAACTGAAATGGCACTCTTCGTGTGATATTAATATCTTGAATTTTGTGATCATTCACATGCATTGCATTTTAGAGGTTCAAAATACATAGTGCTATAGAACCTTTTAAGGTTCACTCTTAGAAGAAATGGTTCTATTTAGAACCAAAAATGGTTCCTTCCCCCGCTTCATATATGGAACTCCAAAATGGTTCTATATAGAACCATTTTTTTTGGTAAAAGGTTCTGTTGGCCAAGTATGGAACCCCAGGGTTGGCCAAGGGAGGAGTGTATAGAACCTTTTAGGGGTTCCAAATACGTAGCGCTGATAGAACCTTTTAAAGTTCTATATAAAACTTTGAGAGTAACACAGGCTGGTTTGTGTTTTCTCTTCATTTGATAGACACACACACATGGTAAAGCAATAAGCATGTTTTATAGGTTGCTTGGTTTCTATTTGTATTGCATCAGCCCCGTTCACATTAGAATCTAATTTCCGCCGAATCCCACTTTTGAGTAGATGTGTTTTAAGGAACACGATTTTTAGATTGGCTGTGTTGTTGTTGCTTGGTGTGGTTTTTCACTTTAAATAAATGATTTGATGGTGTTGCGGCTGGTTAACACGATGAGTTTGAATAGCGCCTCTGAATCCCTGATCGAATAGGCTGACATTCATAAAAAAATCATTTAATGCAAAAATTTCAATGCAGGAGGGATAAAAAGAGAGATTTTTCAAAATATATGTGTTATGTATTACATGTTTTTTCACTTAAATATTGGTAAAAAATTATATATTTTTTATTTTAATAAGATAGTATTATATTTATTAATATTTATAATTAAATAGTAATATTTATTTAATGTTTAAATAACTGTTCTTTAAAAAATACATATTTATATAATATAAATAATTTATTTAATATATATTTTTTTTATTTTGTTTTAGCAAAACATTTATATTGCTTTTTTTTTCTTATCATAAACAATTGGTACATATGTTTTGGACTAATAACAGGTAATTTTACCTCTCTAATATGACTTAAATAGGTATAATACATTAAGTCATAATATAAACAAGATAAATAAACACTTTTGCTGTAAAATGATGGTGCAAAACATTGATTGATTTTGTCTAAATATGATTGATTTTTTTTTGCTTCCACTGTAACTTAATCATGATGATTACTAATATATATATATATATATATATATATATATATATATATATATATATATATATATATATATATATATCAAGCTTAAGAGTGAAATATAAAACAATTCTGATCTTCCTCTAACATGAAATCTGTTTGAGCATCTACTATTTTGTGCAAAATTTCAATGCAGGAGGGATAGATTTTTCACATTCCTAGTTGGTTTTAGGACCCTTCAATGTTTCGCGTTCAAATGCATTGATTCCTAGGAATTAATTAAAGAACATTTTATTTGTAAAAACATAACGATAATAAACATAATTGATTTATCCAAGGTTATTTCTTTTTTTTAATTTTGCTTCCAAGATAATGATGGTGATAGGCTACATCATATATTCAAAACATCAAAGAAAGCCAATATCAAAGTTTGCAAAGCATAAAATCATCTTCATATGTTGGATGAGATCCTTTTTATTATTAAAGAAATGTGCTTTATTTTGATGCATGCATGGTCTAAAAAGTATTTAGTTTACTTTAAGCCAAAATGTACACTCTTAGAAGAAGAGGTTCTATATAGAACCTTAAAAGGTTCTAAAGCGCTGCGTATTTGGAACCCCTACAATGCAATGAGTGTGAATGATCACAAAATTCAAGATATGGGGGTTAAAAAACGTAATTAATCAATATCACACGAAGAGTGCCATTTCAGTTTTTCTCCTCCAAAAATCTGCACGATTAAAATGGGATATTAAGTTACTATTACAACCACAAAATGTCGCAGAATAATGTAATATACGAACGAATAATAGCCTTTAAAGAACCTTTGTGCCAAAAGTGTTCTTTCTTGTCATTATTGAACCTTTTTTTTTAGCATAAAATGTCCTTTTGAGTTGAGTAAAGAACCCTTTTTTCTAAAAGTGTAATAGTTTTTTTGTCTTTCTTTTATTTTTCGGGTGAAATAAACCTAGACTTAGGAGTGAAACAGAAGCTGCGTGAACCGGATCAATGCTTCAGCTGGAGTCCGGTTGGCTACTTTTCTCCCAGTAATGAAGTAATGGAGCGCCTGAGCAAGATGTCTATATCTGTAAAGATAGCGTAGTGTGTTTCTCCTAACAGTGCTTCTGAACTCGCTGATGTGGAGCTGCTTCTGACGAGCACGTGTATCTGTTAGCGGATCGATGTGGATTCAGAAGCTGTGGCGCGATCGAACGCGACGTGAGGAAGAAGCCTGGACTTGATTAGTCCCGGAATTAGCAGAGAGCTCGGGTTTCCCCGTCTCGGCCCGCGATCTGCGGTTCCTAAATGAGTCCGAGTGCTCTCTCGTTTTCGCCATCCCATCATTCTCTCCAGGGCTGCGCTACATGATAAATGACTTATTGGGTGGCCACTGACAAAAGTCTCCACACACCAGCCAGGCAATAAACAACAATGATTATTGATTCTTCTTGTGTGCGCCTCGCCGCAGAACAAAATGAACCAAAGTGACGTGTGGTTTGTCGGGGTTCTGCGAGCGCTGTGGGCCGTCACATCATCTCAGCCGGCAGTAAATTAGGCTGGAGGTGCTGGAGGTGAACGGGCTGGCAGAGAGTCTCTCGACGGGCCCCGGGACCCACCAGATGGCAGTGGCCATATGCAGGAGATCCCTGTGGCCAGGTACACTAATGAATACCGTGGAGAGATGCTCCAAGTTTTTTTGGCATGACTTTGTTCGCTGGGCATAATCAGATCCCTCGGCTGCTTTTGCCGCAGCATGAAATCTCTATTTTTTTTAACCTATATATTTTTTAGAATAGTGTCAAATACCTGCCGTATGGTTCGCAGAGGGTTTGTTATTTTTTAGTTCAGCACAAAACTTGTTGTACTTTTGAATTGAGTGTTTAGGGTTTAATATGTCAAAATATCTATTTGTATTTTTCAGTAATATATTTTTGTTTTTATTGCTATATGTTATGGCCTAAATTATTACGTGATTAACTAAATGTGTTTTTGCATGTACATTTCTGAAAGGCTGCTTTGAGACAATATGTATTGTGAAAAGCGCTATAATTTGAATTGAATTATTATATTGTTTAATATTTATTACGCAATTAAAGATTTATATTTATATCATTTTTTTTAAGTTAACTTTTTTTGGAAAATATTCAGAAAATATACAGTATTTGTTGTACATTTTCTTCACTTAAATATTAGTAACAATTGATATATTTATTTTAATTATAATAACATTATATTGATTCATATTTATAATTAAATAGTTATATTTAATGTTTAAATAACTGTTAATTAAAACAATTACATGGCAAATATTCAGAAAATATATTTGTTATGTATTACATTTTTTTCATTTAAATCTTAGTAACAATTGATATATTTTTTTATTTTAATAATAACATATTAATATTTATAATTAAATAGTAATATTTATTTAATGTTTAAATAACTATTCATTAAAAAAACACATGGCAAATATTCAGTAAATATATTTGTTATGTATTAAAAAAATCACTTTTATATTGGTAACAATTGACATATTTTTTTATTTTAATAACATATTATATTTATTAATATTTATAATTAAATAGTAATATTTATTTAATGTTTGAATATAACTATTTATTTAAAAATTACATGGCAAATATTCAGAAAATATATTTGTTATGTATTAAAAAAGTTTCACTTTTGTATTGGTAACAATTGATATATTTTTTTATTTTAATAACATATTATTATATTTATTAATAATTATAATTAAATAGTCATATTTATTTAATGTTTAAATAACTATTCATTAAAAAATTACATGGCAAATATTCAGAAAATATATTTGTTATGCATTACATTTTTTTTCACTTAAATCTTGGTAACAATTGATATATGTTTTATTTTAATAAAATATTATTATATTTATTAATATTTATAATTAAATAGTAATATTTATTTAATGTTTAAATAACTATCCATTTAAAAAATACATATGTATATAATGTAAATAATTCATTTAATATTTATATTTTTTATTGCATTTTGTATTAACTTTGTTTTAGCAAAACACTTATATTGCATTTTTTTTACTTGTCAAAAACAATTGGTAACACATGTTTTGGATTATTAACAGGGAATTTTACTGCTCTAATATGAGTTAAACTTGGTATAATACATTAAGCCATAATCTATAAACTATAAATAAACACTTTTGCTGTACAATGATGCAGTATGGTGCAAAACATGATTGATTTTGTTTAAATATGATTGATTTTTTTATTTATTTTTTGCTTCCAATGTGTATATATATATATATATATATATATATATATATATATATATATTTTCAAGCTTAAGATTGAATATAAAGCGATTCTGATTTTACTTTAAGAGAACCCCTGTACAACTTTCAGACAGAAAGCAGTAACTCATTATGGAAATCAATCTACATAACTGTGTGTATATAAATGAAAGCTGTTCTCCAGTGTGGTAGTGCAGTGTAATTGTTGTGCTTTAACTCAACTGTGGTCATAATGTAATGAAACATGAAAACCCTGTCTGCTCAGATCAACTTCTCAGAGAGAGAAATCCAATTCAAAAAAGCCACACATGAGCAGAAAACATCAGGCGATATGAAGCCGTTCCCTCAGAAACACAACGATCCATGGGGAAGATGGAGAGCTACAACAGTTTGTCTTCCTCTATTCAGCGAAATAATCCCACCATCAATTACTTCCATTTACTCACTTTTAAGGGAGGCTAATTTGTCTTACACTACAATCAAACACTCATTATGTGAAATGTAATTAGTGCCAGCTTGAGTTAAGATTCAGTTGTAATGATCCCACTACAGATGCTTCCTTCCCAAAGCAAACAATAGGCACTATCTGTTCCTCCGACGTCTTTCTGTTTGGCTTTGTTTTCACGAGCTTATTTAACTTCACTGTACTTTCAACGTGACGGCCGTATCTCTGATTCGATTGGTCGGCTACACTCGAAGGCTTCTGCGCTGATGAATTGCGAGGCTTATGAAATTAGGCAGTGTGAGGGAAACTAGTTGCATGCGTGTTAAAGCGAGGCAAGAAGCTGACGTTTAACGGATGACAGGCACGCGTCGTGACCCAGAGCTGGAGTGTTCATATACACATTAGAAGCATATTTGCATAATATCCTGACACACGTCAACAGCATTTGTGACTTTTTTTAAATTGTCACAGAAAATAATTGTACTTTATCTCATCCCTCAGTAAATGCTTTACCAAAAAATCAAGCTTCTATAATTAACAGAATAAACAGACATTTGAGAGTATTATATGATATATTATATTATATTAATTACACTTGCCACAGTATAATGTTTATCATTGTTAACATTAGTTAATACAAATACAACAGTTGATTATTAGTTCTTGTAAGCTCGAATCTATAAAAATAATATTAGCACAAGCAAATTCTGATATTTAATAATATGTAAGTAAATGTTGAAATTTAAATTAACTAACTTAAAACTTGCTTTAAATAATGCTTTATTGTTAGTTAATATTTATATTTTAAAATAATAATTAATCATTATTTACATGATTCATTATTATTTAGCATTATTTACAATGATTAATTATTATTTATTTCATTATTTACATGATTAATTATTATTTATAAGTTATTATTTAAATAACAATAATTTATATAATTATTATTTAATCATTAATCATCATTTAATCATATATATATTATTATTTATTTTTGCAAAACATTTTTATATCAGAAAATACATGTTAGATTTGTAGAATTACTAAATATTGCAGCCAAAAGTTGTGTTTGCTACTGTTTTTTATTTATTTATTTATTTATTTATTTGATGCTGTAAAGTTAGCCTAAAGTTATAGAAAGAAAGATTATTTGATACTGAAATAATTTTGTATAAACTCTTTTTGGCACACCAAAATGATCTAAATTGTTCATTGAATTATTGGATGTACAGTAGGTTTATCTGAGCTCTGTAAGTTTGGCCAAAGCAATGACTTCATGCATTTGCACGGTATTCAAATAGTATGAAAAACTGAATAGAAATTAAAAGTGCTAAAACCATTTTCTCAGACAAATCCTGAAAACTGGGAACTTTTTCAGTTTTTAATTTCTGTGCCAATCTCAGAGGAACCGCTTGCTGTATTTACTTCTATATCAATTTGATGTTGTTTGATATTTAGAAAAGTTTTACACTATCCCTTCTGTATATAAGGAGATGCTTTTATAAAGATTGTATCAAACTTTCCGTTATATTTACCAGCAGCATGATTGGTCCAGAGAGATATTGGTCCATCAAAGAGATGCAAATTCACAACGATGCCCCGTGGAGGAAGAAGCTTGCAATCGTTTTATGAAGCAAGTGGTGCCGTGCAAATGTCTATTAACTCTATCATTTCTATAATGATGCAATAGAGAGTAACCATCAACACATCCGACTCCTGAGGAATAGAAATAATGAGAAAAGAAATAAGCAGGCTGTTTGAATATGATCATGTTGTTTTTTTAATTTGAACTTATCCTCGGGGTGTGAAGAGTTTCTGTTAATATGAGTTTTGGATTATTGATCACCTTTTAAAAACATAATTAGTTAAACAATCTGATTTCATGTTCGCAAGCTCTCATGATGTCTCAAACTTTGTGGGAAAGTCAAAATTCTTGGTCTCTGCATGATTTGTTCTCTTAAATGTTGCATGCCAAACTTGAAATATGTCGTATTATGGCGTTTTACAAAGTCTTGACGTTGTTTTTGGGCTCTTATAAAATAGGTTTTAATGCTTGAATGTTAAAAAAAGCAATTAGCCGACAAAGATTAGTTCAATGTTGTCTTTGGTAAACACACCTTTAGTGAAGCCCCTCCTCCCGAAAGCACACTCCACTGTTATTAGTCGGCTGGATCAGTGTGTTGTGATTGGTCGAGCTCTTTGAGTGTGTTTGAGAAATGTCCCGCCCCTCACTGTAAAAATGAATGCACTTTATCTACACTGTAAAAACCAATTAGTTCAGTTTACTTAATTTTTTATGCAAACTCATTGCCTTAATTTCATTATGTACAACTTAATTGCATAAAGTTATTTTTACTTAATCCATTTAAGTTTAGTCAACTTAATTCTATGTGATCCGAGTATTCCCAGAGTGCATTGCGGCATTGCTTTGTTTTACTATTTTTGGCTTTATTTTACCATTACAATTATATTTGCTATCATTATTGGGGTTTGGGGAATTGAATTGAATTATTATATTTTTTAATATTTATTAAGCAATTAAGCATTTTTATTTATATCATTTTTTTAAGTTAACTTTTTTTGGCAAATACTCAGAAAATATATTTGTTATGTGTTATTTTTTTTCACTTAAATATTGGTAATAATATATATATATATTTTTTTATTTTAATAACATTATTATATTGATTAATATTTATAATTAAATAGTAATATTTATTTAATGTTTAAATAACTATTCGTTAAAAAATTTACATGGCGAATATTCAGAAAATATATTTGTTAGGATTTACATTTTTTTAGTTAAATATTGGTAATAATTTGATATATTTTTTTACTTTAATAATATATTATATTTATTCATATTTATAATTAACTAGTAATATTTATTTAATATTTATTTAACATTATTATACATGACATTTATTTATGTTATATATAATTCATAAATTAATTCAAAACATGGAATTAAATTATATATATATATATATATATATATATATATATATATATATATTACTTCACTTCCTTTGAAATCAAATAATTGTGATTTCATCAAAAAAAAAATGTGGCAACAGATTACAAGCAATTATATTAATTCAATTTAACACGTTAGAATTGAGTAATAATTAATCAAATTAATTCCTTAAAAATTAACCATTTAAAATGAGTAAAACTTCAAAAACATACATTTAAGTCACCATTATGCTGATCGGTGTTTGTTTTAAAATGACAGTTTTCTCCTTCAGTGATTCTGCTTATATAAAATAAAGAGTTCTAAAAAGTATAGATTTATTTCCGAGGCCATCTCATATGTTTCTGTAATAAATAAAAGAGTGTGTTGTTGAATGTACCAGTTGTCTAGGCCTTGATATTTTTATGTTAGCAAACAGTCTCTCAGGCTTCAGCCAATGTTTATAGGTCTATTCAAACTCTTTTTTTTTTTGCTACCTAATTGGTTAGTTAGCTAGTTTTATTGGGTTTGAGATGGATCATACAGCAGATTCTCTTCATTAGCTAACATGACAGCTAACACGATCAGCTTTATTACAGCTGTCAAACTCTTCGTCTGCTCGGATGTTAAATCTTTTGATGTAGAGAGCGTGTTCAGTGTCGGTGAGCAATATTTGAACAGTATAAACCGATGTTTTTTGCCCTCAGTATTGAAGATTATTTCTAAATCTCCAATGCATTTTGTGTTTCAGTTAACTGTTTGATTCACTTCTTTTTTTTTGGCAACATTTTATTCATTTATTTTTTGGCGACAGCACAAAAATGATGTAAATACAGTAAGATATGGATTTGACTTTTACATTTATCAGAACAAGATGAGATTCAAAATTGCGTTAAGTGTGAAGCTAAATGGTGTGCACAAATAATATTCTGTTAATATTTTTACATCGGATTAAAAATGTTAATGCTGTATTTTGGCCTCAAACTTTTGAACAGTAGTGTAAGTATCAACTTAGTCTTATTCCTCCATTCAAGGAAAGCAAAAAATGGACCAAATGATTTACATGCATTAATGCATTTCTAAATTTAATGTCATTGTCATTGCTGTCTTGGCGAAACATTTGAGTATTAAAGAGATCTAATTTGCAATTTTACTTTGAAATGGGGCAAATCTTTACAATGTCTTGAAATCCCCTTGACCAACCAATTCCAGATATTGAAAGCATGCTTAATATTCGACGAAACTTAAAAGGGATTGAACTTTAATGCGAAAAAAGTCACAACAATGAATATTGAGGCTTCTTATAATGTCTGTTTCCTATTATTATAGGAAACGGCCCAGTTCATAAATTGCACAATTTCTCGCTCATTACATTTAAAACGAGTCGACTCGCGCGAGACACAATCAGAAATTAAATCGCACACAGGCCTCAAAATATTCTCACTGCAGAAGTCAATATATACTCGAAAATAAGTGCTATTTTCAAATCAGCTGGCTGTTCTGTTATGAGAATGAGATTTTTTTTTTCTCCCAGGCTGCCATGTCATTACCAACACACTCTGGTTTATCGCTTTTGCTCAATGCAAGCAACTTACGATTCCCCGCCAAAATTTGAGGTGATTTTAAATGTATCATTAGCCCACAGTTTGGCATTTCCTCCGTACATTATGTTGTCCCTGGACCACTGGTGCCAGAAGCGCTTTGGCTGTGGTTTAGATGCAGTGCTGGTCTGGCTCTCTGCATGTGAACTCCTGCAGGTGTTGGGGAGAGTTTAGATGGGCAAGGCACTTTAATGCTGAGATGGTGCAGACGGTCAGGTGCAAAATGCAGACAGATTGACTGGAGGGATGTTATTTATACTGGAAAAGAGAAATTCGTTTGCTGTTGGGTTGTAGAAATAATTCTGTGCTCTTAAGAACTGAAGAATAATGCTTATAGAGCTTCACGATTATTCATTAAGAGATCACAATCTTGATTCAACACCCACATGACTCCTAAATGACAGCAATTTGCCTGTGTCTATTAAACATTTGACTAAATCACATCGGGACATTGAGATCTGTGTTTCCGCTGACGAGAGAGAGCAGTGTAGGTATAAAACCGCTTCACAAACAGTCTTTTCAATCAGTTTCATTATTTCTGTGTTATGAATATACGATCACAGATGTTATAGTTATATAGTTGTAGTTCAGATATAAATACTGATGTCTACAATAGGGATCAAAATAGAGCAAATCAGCTTTTGAGAGTAACATGATGCTTAAAATAACAATTATATCGATTACATCCTTACACCAGTCCGTGTGAGTCATTGAATCATTCATTCAAGACATTCTTGGAAAAACACTGAATCATCCAGTTATTAAATAAGCAAAGTCTTTTTTAGTGAGTCATTTACTCACAACTCACAAAAACGCTGTTATGAAAGTGGAATATTTATAAGTGAGAAATTGAATCATTCATTCAAACTGCAAAAATGCTGATTCAATCAGTAATGAAACAAGTGAAGTCTTCAAAAGTCATCAAATCATTCATTCAAGTGATTCATTCAAAAACGCCGAGTCATCCAGTAATGAAACAAGTGAAGTCTTTGAGTTAGTCATTGAATCATTAATTCAAGAGATTTGTTTAAAACGCTGAATCATCCAGTAATGAAACAAGTAAAGTCTTTGAGTGAGTCATTAAATCATCAATTCAAGTGATTTGTTCAAAAACATTGTAATGAAATTGGAATATTTATGAGTGAGTCATTGAATCATTCATTGAAACTGCAAAAATGAACCATTCAATCAGTAATGAAACAAGTGAAGTCTGAGTTAGTCATTGAATCATTGGTTCAAGAGATTCGTTCAAAAATGCAGAATTATCCAGTAATGAAACAAGTGAAGTCTTTCTGAGTGAGTCATCAAATCGTTCATTCAGGTGATTCGTTCAAAAACGCTGAATCATCCAGTAATGAAACAATTCAAATCTTTATGTGTGAGTCATCAAATCGTTCATTCAGGTGATTCGTTCAAAAACGCTGAATCATCCAGTTCTGAAACAAGCAAAGTCTTTATGAGTGAGTCATCAAATCGTCCATTTAGGTGATTCGTTCAAAACACTGAATCATCCAGTAATGAAACAAGTAAAGTCTTTCTGAGTCATCGAATCGTTCATCCAGGTGATTCGTTCAAAAACCCTGATTCAACCAGTAATGAATCAAGTAAAGTCTTTATGAGTGAGTCATCAATTCGTCCATTTAGGTGATTCGTTCAAAACACTGAATCATCCAGTAATGAAACAAGTAAAGTCTTTGAGTGAGTCATTCAATCATTAATTCAAGTGATTTGTTCAAAAACGCTTTAATGAAAGTGGAATATTTATGAGTGAGTCATCGAATCAGTCATTCATACTGCAAAAATGCTGATTCAACCAGTAATGAATCAAGTAAAGTCTTTATGAGTGAGTCATCAAATCGTTCATCCAGGTGATTCGTTCAAAAACGCTGAATCATCCAGTAATGAAACAAGTAAAGTCTTTATGAGTGAGTCATTGAATCATTCATTCAAACTGATTTTTTAATTAAACTTTTTAAATACAGCTCTAATTAACAACTGATATTAAATAAATACACACTCTTTTTCTTTCAGTGTAGCTTAAATTTGTTTTGACTTTATTATTGAAAGAAAAAAATCACATTGATGCCTCACATTATGGAGCCATGTTTATTTCAATGCCTATTTGAACCTGGTTTAGACTTTCCTCAACAGGGAGGCTTTTTAAAGCATCACATTGAACATATTGTAATGCAGTACAGCCAGTCAAGCATGAAGTTTCAAAAATAGATGCGATATACATTTTCACCCTGACAGTCAGACGAGTTTCCGACTTGTTTGCAGTCATTAAAAAGCTCACCTGCACAACACACCAGCGGAGGAAGTTTGAGGACGGCTCTCAAACATCCATCTGTCGCTTTGACGTAATTAAAGATGTCACATCCAGAGGCGACATGCACCATTAATTTCAGTTGGTGCACCTTCACATCTCCTGCGCGCGCTCTGGGAAATCACACACCGCAGCTCCGGCTTAATGAAGCGTGTTTGATTTGGTGTGATGAGCTCCGTGTCTCCCAGTGCGGCCGTGTGAAATATGTGCTTCTCTCGTCCCACAGGTGAACATCTGCGGGTTTGTTCCCAGGGCTACACCTGCTGCACTTCAGACATGGAGGACAGGCTCGGCCAGCAGAGCAAGGTGGATTTCGAGAGACTAGTGGACGGGAGCAGTCACACCATACGGACAGTTTTTACCTCCAGACATAAAAAGTTTGACGGTAAGTGCATGTGCGACTTTGTGTTCTCTATCCCGACATTATTGACCAGGCTTTTGGTTCTTGGTTCGTAAATAAAGAGATGCAATGTACTTTCATATTGATGTCTACAATGACACCATGGCTGAGATAAACAAAGTTAAAACATGTTTAGTGTTAAAGGAGTAGTTCACTTTTCAAAAAACTTTTGTTGATTATTTGCTCACCCCCATGTCATCCAAGATGTCCATGTCATTCTTTCTTCAGTCGAAAAGAAATTAAGGTTTTTGATGAAAACATTCCAGGATTTTTCTCCATATAATGGACTTCAATGGGAACCAAACGGTTCAAGGTCCAAAAGAAACTTTAAGTACAAACTGCAAACTTGTTCAGAGGGCTTTAAACGATTCCAGACGATGAATCAAGCGAAACGATTGCTCGTTTTATAAATGAATAACAAAGTTTAAGTTTTATAAGCTCAAACGTTCGCCTTGCTCTGTTCTGTAACGCACTCCTGTTCGAACTCGTTCATCAAAATGAACAAATCTTTTTCAGAGTCATTTGGTTCATTCGGCGAAAGAAACGAAAACGAATTGATTCGGAAAAAGATTTGTTATTTTGTTGAACGAGTTCGTACAGGAGAGTCACGAACGTGCATCACAGAACAGAGCAAGGCGAGCATTTGAGCTTATAAAACTTAAACATTGTTATTTATTTATTTAATGAGCAATCGTTTGGTTTGATAAGACCCTTATTCATCGTCTGTAATCGTTTAAAGCCCTTTGAACAAGTTTGCAGTTTGTACTGAAAGTTTCTTTTGGACCTTGAACCGTTTGGTTCCCATTGAAGTCCATTATATGGAGAAAAATCCTGGAATGTTTTCATCAAAAACCTTAATTTCTTTTCGACTGAAGAAAGAAAGACATGGACATCTTGGATGACACGGGGGTGAGTAAATTATCAGCAAAAGTTTTTTTGAAAAGTGAACTACTCCTTTAAGTCGATTTCAAGTAGCAATTTGTGAACGGATCATTCTTAGTCGGATCTTTTAAATTATTTTTTTTTTCAAACTTGCATATGAATCTTGGTGCGGTAAAGTAAAAAAAAAGTTGAGTCAGGTCTTTTGAGCTGAATCTAAATGATTCACAATACTTGTAAACAGTCGAGTTTCCATCGCTTGCTGTGTTTTGTCTACTTTGTTGCTCATGAATAACTCAAGTTTATAACTGTCGAGGCAAAAATGAAAATAAATATAAAGTCTGGTGGATTTGAAGTTGCTTAGTTCAATTGTTTACTAGGAAAGTGAGTCAGAATCAGAACTTTTGGTCATTTGGATCAGTTCTGAACACTGAAATTGGAAAAGTTAAAATGAAAAGAAGCTTCTATAGATGTGGTTTTATGCAGCGGAGGTAATTTCTATGGGTAATTTAATTTGTGTCTTTGGATAAGGAAAGCATTGGAGCTGTGTTCTGTTGGGGCGAACTGCACTTGTTTGTGGAAGTATGTGCTCTGACTCTCTTGTAATCTACTTTTGCAGTCGCTGAAATGTTATTCGTGTAATTTTTTTAAATTAGAGCTGTTTAGTATCCACTTTTTAACCTTGTTATGACTTCCTTTAGGGGTTCAGGCCTTAATCATGCGGGTCAGACCTTCTCCAAACCGACACTATAATTCGCCTGGAAACCATAGCTCTGACTAATTATATAGCTGTTTTAAATGCTGTACATATTCACAGGTTATGTGAAGGTTAATATTAGCACTCTCATATGGTGTGACTTAAAGGAGTTGTTCGCTTTTCAAAAAACTTTTTGCGGATAATTTACTCACCCCGGTGTCATCCAAGATAAAATTCGAAAAGAAATTAAGGTTTTTGATGAAAACATTCCAGGATTTTTCTCCATATAATGGACTTCAATGGGGACCAAACGGTTCAAGGTCCAAAAGACAGTTTCAGTGCAAACTACAAACTGTTCAAAGGGCTTTAAACGATTCCAGACGATGAATAAGGGTCTTATCAAGCGAAACGATCGCTCATTTAATAAATAAATAACAAAGTTTAAGTTTTATAAGCTCATGCTCGCCTTGCTCTGTTCTGTGATGAGCGTTCGTGACTCTCCTGTTTGAACTCGTTCATCAAAATGAATGAATCTCTTTTGGAGTCAATTCATTAGTTTTGTTCGTTGAATTAACCAAATGGCTCTGTAAAAGATTCGATCATTTTGATGAACGAGTTCGAACAGGAGAGTCACGAATGCTCATCACAGAACAGAGCAAGGCGACCATTTGAGCTTATAAAACTTAAACTTTTTTTTTTTGTTTTTTTTTATACTCCACTTTTTTTTGGAAATAGGCCCATTTTACCACTCCCCAGAGTTAAACTGTTGAGTTTTACCGTTTTCGAATCCATTCAGTCGATTTTCTGATATTTAGAAGAATGTCAGCAACCAGACATTTTCAGGTCTCACTGACTTCCATAGTATATATTTGTTTCCTAAATCTCCATTTAATTTCGTTGCAATCTAGGAGAAGCAATCGAGCTGTTAAAGAGATCTCATGATTTTCTTTCATTCCCATGAGAATATGAGCTGTGTATCTCGGTGAATGACTGCACTGGTTTGCATGTGATGTTCCTGATACGACGTGTCACGCTGGACGTTTCTAGTGTCTTGACTCGTGCAAACCAACCCACAGCACTCGTGTGACATAACAAACCCTTCACGCTGAGTTTCTGCCCGCTGATCTTCTCTGACGAGAGAGCTTGTGTTGAAGCAGAGGCTGGTCTAACACTGACACTGTGAGTGTTAATTATGCTATAGGATCTGATTATAGATGCTGTTTTGGGCCTAAGGAATTTGCATTAATAGTGAACAGAACCATTAATACTTAAGTAGTGCCATTAATAAATAAATTATACAGGCATTATGGCTTTTTATCCATTTCAAGTTTTAGACGAAATCAAATTCACAGTATACCGTTATTAATTATGTCCCGCTTTTAAATGGATAATATGTTTACGCACTTAGTTAACTGCATTAGCATTAATTAGTAATTTGCATATCAGCATGTAATAATTTGGGCCTGTGATGAAGGTGTCGTGTGACTGTTTTATGGTTATTAAAGTCTAGCTCCATCAAAGTTAAGAAAATAATAAGTTTATATTTTGCATTCTGACCATTTAGGATCATTAAAGAGGTCATTTAATGAGGAATTAATTGTTCCCTTATAAATGGCTAAAATTATGATACACATTAATGCAAAAACAATAATGATTTTATTATCTGACTTAGTATTTATTTTACTGACTTTATGTTTATTTAAATATTTAATCATATCAAATTAAGTATTGTATTATATTTTTATCATAAGGAAAAATTGGAAGTGTTATTTAAGAAAAATGTTAAACATTTTTAATAAAATATATAAAAATAAAACAAATAAAAATAAAATAAATTATATAAAAATTGTTTTCATTATTTAATATTATATATATATATATATATATATGGAAAAACTGGGCACATTAATTGATTATAAAAAAAATTAATGATATACAAACGTTTGGTTGTTTTGCAGAAATGAGAATAAAATCTTTTGGATTAAATTAAATTTTGGATTAATTTATGTGAAAATTGTCCTAAAATAGTGCAAAAAAACTTAATATTTACAAAGTTTTTGTTGTACAACCTATATGCTGATTTAACCATAAACATATTAAAATGCATTTAAAGAATACAAATATTTTAATCATCATCATGTAATGCTAAAGATTATTAAAACATTTTTTTTAAAGTTTGATTTTATTACAGTGATGATAATTAGATCTAAAATTTGTTTAAAAAAATGTAATTAAAATAAAATAAAAATCAAAACCTTAATTTTTTATATTTCATTGTCGATAACACTTTACAATAATTATTAAACTACCTTAGTTAACATAAACTAATAATGAACATTACTTCCACAGAATGTATTAATCTTAGTTAATAATGTACTAATACATTTTTAAAATCAAAGGTTGTATTTGTAAACATTAGTTAATGCACTGTGAACTAACATGAATAGCTGTATTTTTAGCAAAGACTTTGTATTGCTCAATGTTAGTTGATAACATAGTAACTAATGAACATTGTAAACTGTCTTTATACATAGTATGCATTTATATCATATTGATTTTTAAGTTAAATGAGCCCGGTAACGACATCCTTCCCATCAGTACACACATGAACGTCAGCTTTAATCTGTGAGATGAATATCCCGCTGTTCAGACACACATCTGTATTATTGAACGGCTCACTTCTCATCCGAAGTCAGGTCGTAGAGCGAGGCTTGCTCTATCATCTCCAGCTCATGGTTTGCTTGTCTTCTCGGCTTTATCTCCGAGGGCAGGTGTGTCTGACAGAGACCCACACACGTAAACACACACAAACACACGCATATACACACGGCTTTATTTATCACTCTGATAGGCTCTGCAGATTTGGCAGCTAATCCCCAGAAACACCTTCAGCTCGGCGGGATGAATATCGATCCGGCCGCAGTATCTCTCTTCCTAAAAGCCGAAGCGTCGCGTGATGAATGGATCTCTTTTTGTCCTCTGTTGGCTGTGAAGTGAAGTTCCTTAAGTCCGTCTGCTGAAATTGATGTGAACTGCTGTTTTTAATCTGTTTTTACATATCTAGTCTGTCGTATGCAATGATGGGTGGATTATTTACAGTATGTTTCAAAATTGCATTACACAATTGCAATTATTTATGGCATCTGTTATTATTATGTGCAATCTGTATCAAAACACATTTTAGGTTTAATAGGTTATAAAATAATACATTTAAGTTGTAAAACTTAAAATCGTAAAATCTACTTTTGACTTAACTCGTTAATCACATTGATATCAATCCGAGTATTGTATCATATTAATATAAAAAAATAAGTTTAATGAACATACTTTTTCAAGTTGTATTAAATCTGTACTAAAATATATGTTCATTAAACTTATTTTTTATATTAATGTGATACTATACTTTTGTTGATATCAATGTGATTTACAAGTTAAGTCAAAAGTAATCTATAAGTAGATTTCACTATTTAAATTTATTATTTTATACCGATTCAAGTTAAGCAATTTTCAACTTTTTTATAAGTTATATGAGAGTCAACTCATTTTTTAAAGTCAGTTTAATGGAATTAAACCACTTCAGCAAATTCTTTTTTTCACAATGGAAAGTTGTATGTTCAAGTCTTTTAATTTGGACAATGTTGAGTCATTAATAATTAATTAAGCGACAATTTAACAACATATTTGCACATTATATATATAAATTATTATATAAATAATCAATTTAAATGTACTTATACTGTAGATTACTTTTGATTTAACTCGTTAATCAGATTGATATCAATAAGAGTATTGTATCGTATCGAAATAAAAAATTAA
>CM075866.1:40265783-40290783 GCA_038021265.1 Cyprinella venusta | reverse complement strand
TTAACTCATTAATTCAGAAAAACAGAGCAAAAAATTTTTTCTCATGAAAAATTAACTCATTAATTCAGAAAAACAGAGCATTTTTTTTCTCATGAAAAATTAACTCGCTAATTCAGAAAAAACAGAGCAAAAACTTTTTTCCATGAAAAATTGATCTCGTAATTCTGAGATAATTAACTTGTTAATTCAGAAAAACAGTGTAGATTTTTTTTCTTCAAGTGAATACAATACGCCTCCGTATAATTCTATGCAAACATGACAGAAAACAAGAAACTGTTAGTGTGTAAATGTGCTCAGGCTGATGAGTAATAGCAATACTGATGGTTTTCCACAGGCAAACCTCTAAAAATCAGTAGATAATGTAAGAAATGCAATTATACGCGTGCTTTACTGAAAGCTCTCGTCTTCCGTTTGAGGCCTGAGCAGATATTATGGGCATTTCTAAGTAATCTAGGATCATATTGTGTCTGAAGCAGATGATTTACAGAGAAATCAATTTACAGATTGAGACATACAGGAAGAGGCAAAAAATAGCCGAGCGAGATACAGATGCTCTCTGGCAAACCCTGTCAAACGCTGCAGGGCTTACATAGGGAACCTGGAGCCTTGGTTTTTAACTAAGCCCATAAATGTGACATAAAATCGGACTATAGACATGAAAACTTGCAAAACTCACCACTAATGTCCAACTTGGTCTGATTGTTCCCAGTATTCACTCAACTTAAAGGGATAGTTCCACCAATATAACGTCTATATATATCGTCTTAATAATGTCAGATCTCTCCTCAACAAGCTGAGAGAGTTCAGCGCAGCGCATTTAAGATGAGTGCATGTTTAATTAGTTCACCCTGACATTTGATGGATGTTCCATTTCCATTTTCAAAGCAATTTGATGCATATACTGATATTTTCTGGGTCAAAAATAATTCGTATCGCTTGCAATGTAAATAATTGAGGTATTTATAACAGTATAGCCGACTACTTGCATATGCATATAAATATCAGTCATCACTCAACATCTTAAGTAAGATGATATTTAAGTCATTAGTTTTATGATAACGCATATAATGCAATGCAATACAATAAGGATTGAGAGATGAACAAAATAAATCAAGTAAACCTAGAGTTGCTTCAGTCAAATAAGTGTTTGCCTTAAAATATTGCTAACAATATAAAAGTTATTCTTATATCTTTACTTTATACATTTCAGTAAAAAATTCACAGCAAAAAGACGTGTTACATTTACACTGAAATACCTTCTACTTGCACAAGGAAACGCAATTTCTTCATGTTAAAAGAGTAGTTCACTTAAAAAAAAAAAAAAAAAAAAAAAAAAAAAACTTTTGCTGATAATTTACTCACCCCCATGTCATCCAAGATGTCCATGTCTTTCTTTCTTCAGTCGAAAAGAAATTAAGGTTTTTGAAGAAAACTTCCAGGATTTTCTCCATATAATGCACTTCAATGGGGACCAAACGGTTCAAGGTCCAAAAGACAGTTTCAGTGCAAACTACAAACTGTTCAAAGGGCTTTAAACGATTCCAGACGATGAATAAGGGTCTTATCAAGCGAAACGATCGGTTATTTCAAAAATAAATAAAAAAGTTTAAGTTTTATAAGCACAAATACATTCGTGATTCTCCTGTTCGAACTCGTTCATCAAAATGAATGAACCTTTTTTCGAGTCATTCATTCAATGAATAATTTGTTTCGCTTGATAAGACCCTTATTCATCGTCTGGTGTCGTTTAAAGCCCTTTGAAGCTGCACTGAAACTCTCATTTGGACCTTGAACCGTTTGGACCCCATTGAAGTCCATTATATGGAGAAAAATCCTGGAATGTTTTCATCAATAACCTTTTTTTTTTCGACTGAAGAAAGAAAGACATGGATATCTTGGATGACATGGGGGTGACATGTGGTACTCCTTTAATAATTAAGAGGCAGATTTGATACAGTAGGCTTTCACGGCATAAATTGAAATAAATGATCAGATGCACAGCATACTTCATATAAATCAGGCAGAGTTTATCTCTAGCCAGTGTCTTCAGGATCACTAATGCTAGTGTTTTCAGGGTTAAACCCACGTTCCTCATCCCTGATTTAAATAATTCATCCGTATATCCATCAGCGCAGCACATAAATGTCAGCGCATCGATCAGAACGTAGTATAATCTCAAAAACCATGTGTTTGACAGAGCATTGCTCCATTTGCGGTCCCGTGTGGCCTTGCCGCTGTGACAGGAAGATTTCCTCTTCAATCCCGCAATCCGAAACCTCGCGTGTAGTTCCTGGAAGCCGGCATGAATAAGTAAGCATTGTTGTGATGTGCCGGTGTCAGCCGGAGTGACGGTCACTCCTCCGTCATCAGGGGATAGAGAGACTGGCCTTCTGGGTAATTTCATCACGTCGGTGCTGATGACTGATTGGAAACTTGCTCTTTTCAGAGCGAAGGTGGCCGAACGTCCCCGCGGACAGTCTGTGTGGGATCCACTGCTATTTCATCTCATCTCTTTTCATTTATTTATTTCCTCGCGCCGGTGTGTCAAGGATGCCAAGAAGACCTGGCTCCCACAATTCGCTTTGTTGCGAGTCCCTCCTCTGTTGAATATTGAGTTTGCTCTGCCGAAATCCTCCCTGCTCACTTACTCTGGATGAAAAAGTGCTGGTTATGATGGATTATGTCTTTTGCTCTTATATAGACAGGTTTTCAGAGGCGAATTCGCTAAACCGTCGAACAAAGTATTTAAGGGGAGAAGGTTACATAAAAAAACACTTACTTTGACATTAACTCTTACTCCACTATACACTCTAAAAATTCTGGGTTGTTTTAACCCAACTTTGGGTCAAATATGGACAAACCCAGCCATTGGGTTACATTTTTTAATTACATTTTTAACCCAGCGTTTAGGTTTGTCCATATTTGACCCCAAAGTTGGGTTAAAACAACCCAGAATTTTTAGAGTGTATAAAGCGGGTGACGTGACAAAAATAATTACAAAATTATATCAAAGTCTACAAGAAAATACCCAATATATTACAAACAAATGGGAAATTTGAAATCATCGACGAAGATGAATCACAGTAAGACAACACATTCCTCAACATGGAGGAAATTCGGCTGGAGAAATATCACTAGATATTCCCTCACCGCTGAGCTGAAGAGATATCAAAACAAAAATGCAATCTGCAGGAGAATGTGCGGCTCGCGTGAAGCCAATCATGGCCATATATTCTGGGAATGCTCAGAAATACTGGCAAGAAATCCATAAGAGTGAAGAGAGAAAAATCATACCCGTCCAATTTAGTTTCTTAACTCTATACTTTGGTCTTACAAATCTTAAAGGGATAGTTCACTTTGAAATACATTTTTGGTATGTTTTAGCTTACCTCAAGGGCATCCAAGATGTAGGTGTCTTTGTTTCCGCAGTAGTTTCAATTTTTATATTTTTAGGTCAAACCGTTTGCGTCAGTCATATAATGGAGGTCTATGGTCACCACCTCAAAGATCATGCACAGAAAAGTCCAGATTAAACATGATTTAATGACTCGTAAATGTAAATACACATTGATGCACTCTAAACAATGCTGGGTTGTTTGAACCCAAATTTGGGTCAAATATGGACAAACCCAAATGTTGCGCTAAAAAATGTAATTTCAAATTTTTAGAGTGTAGCCATTTGGTGCAAATGTTGAATCCTTAGCAATATATATATATTTATGATATCTTACCAAATCTTTAATACTATATAATAATTAATTTGAAAAGCAAATTCATTTGCTTTTACACTCTAAGCAATGCTGGCTTGTTTCAATCCAAATTTGGGTCAAATATGGACAAACCCAAATGTTGGGTTAAAAATGTAATTTCAAAATTTAACCCAAGTTCAACTTTCACTGTCAACTGTACATTTTTTAATTGCATTCTGGGTTTGTCCATGTTTTACCCAAATTTGGGTTTAAACAACCCAGCATTTTTTTTTAGAGTGCAAGCTTTAAAGCTGCCATGTATACACTCTAAAACAATGCTGGGTTGTTTCAACCCAGATTTGGGTCAAATATGGACAAACCCAAATGTTGGGTTAAAAATGTCATTTCAAATTTCAACCCAACTTCAACTTTCACTTTCAACTGTATTTTTAACCCAACATTTGGGTTTGTCCATATTTGACCCAAATCTGGGTTGAAACAACCCAGCATTGTTTTAGAGTGTACATCACTTACATTGTAGATGCTGTTTAAATGTTATTATTTGACATGCACATGAAAATGAATGCTGTTGCATACACTCTAAAAATTGCTGGGATGTTTTAACCCAACTTGGGGTCAAATATGGACAAATCCAGCCATTGAGTTAAATTGTTAAATTACATTTTTAACCCAACGTTTGGGTTCGTCCATATTTGACCCAAAGTCGGGTTAAAACAAGAGTGTAAAGGTTTCGATGAGATTGAGTTGCTGATAAAATTGTAAGTCTGCGTGCTCCACGGACATTAATGTTTCAAAACCCCGTCTCTGTGGGCCGAGCTGTCCGTGTTTTTCTGCTCTGCAAGGCCAGTGCAGTTTCACCGATTTGTGAAATACATTGGAGACCATTTCACCGGGAGCATTATATGCTGTCAGGAAGGGAACTAATTATATAGGGCTTCCAGAAACGATTCCTCAAGCCCCATTAGGTCTGTGCCATGCCAGCGTACACCAGGCTCTGGAGAAGCCCACGCTGCTGATATATCACTGGGGCGTAATTGTATTTCATATCGCTCTTCTTAAACTTTGCTTAGTTAAATGGGCCGTTCGAATATAGTCATTTTAGAGAAACAAAACGAATGCAGCTTTGATATTCAGCATTTGAGCGAGGGTTGAAAACTTCAGCAATCGACACAAACCCAAGGGAAAGAGCACTCATGTGGAAATCTGCAATAGCGTTGCAATCCCAAGGTTGCGAGATGTGTTTTTGTTTTTGCAAAAGCACTTGAGATCTTACAACCTAATTGAATTCATCCTTCTTCATAAGTACAACAGAGGCATGTGTTCCTAAGCTCATGACAAGATCACATTTGTGTTCTGTATTTATGTTTCGAAGCACAACGAAGGCGATATGGAGGTGTTTATCAGCGCTGTGCTCTGGTTTGTGTGCATCTCTATGTGAAACCCATATAAGGAAATGGAATTTCTTTAAATAACTTGGGAACGTTTATTCTCAGGCATGCATATGAATCCAGAGGATCTTGCGAATCCAACATACAGGTTATTTATAAGATCTCACGCACTTAAAATGATCCTTTTGAAAGTTTGGAGTTGTGTTTAGCATGTTCATAAAGTTGACAGCAAAGTTACATTTGCATTTAGTCTCTAGTTTTTCACTGTCCGGCACAGGAATCGCCCCCTTCTTTTTTTTTTTTTTTTTTTGAGTGAATAAACAAATAATTGAATTAAAATCAGAACATTGATTCATTTTTAACCGCTTTATTTTATTCTATGTTTGTGCTACTAGTATCCTCAAACAACACATTTTTATTGTACAAAATGTATAAATTACGGCTGTCAAACGATTCATCGCGATTAATCGCATCCAAAATAAAAGTTTATGTTTATGTGGGTGCACTATGTATAATTATTTATATATATATATATATATATATATATATATATATATATATATTACATAATATATTTGTGTGTGCTATATATAATTATTTTGTATATATAAATACACACACATGCATGTATATATTTAAGAAAATGTGTGATTCATATATAAAATATTTATATAATATAGATTATGTATTTATATATATATATATATATACAGAGTTTAAGCGCAAATAATTCTTAAATATATACATGCGTTCATAGGTATTTATATATACAAAATAATTATATACAGCAAACACAAATATATTATGCAAACATTAATTATTAATTTATTGATTTAATCACAATTAACTTTTGCACAGCCCTAATATTGACCCAACTTTGGGTCAAATATGGACAAACCCAAATGCTGGGTTGTTTTAACCCAACATTTGGGTTTGTCCATATTTGACCCAAAGTTGGGTCTATAATGCAAAGTTATACTAGTTTGATAGGACATTAAAACTTTTTTATTGATTTTATTATTTATGGTTTGGTGCTGCTAGCACAAATTACATTTGAAGTAAAAAATAATAAATCATTTTTTTTATGTTGCTAGTGCACAGAGATTACCTTTAAAATAAAACAAATCAAAAATTAAATTAAGTTAAAGTATTTTTATAGTACAATAAAACAAAAACATGTACAATATTTGACTGGAAAGTTACATGCATTATTACACACAACAAACTTCATCTTCACTTGCTTTATATCTTTATTTAATAACATTTTACCTCACCTTACTTTCTAAATCATTCATTTCAGTTGCATGGATTCATTAAAAAGAATCATATATACAAAGGTTAATGTGCATAACAAATTAACCAACTCTATATTCTTCATGAATTGTTTCATTTGTTCCAAGGTTTTGCACATCGCAGCGTGTCAGGATCCGCTAGTAACGTTTGTGATGCATGGTATGCAGTAACGGTGCTTTGGCCTGTCACGGCGGGTCAAAATGATGATGTAGTGTTTACAATTTGCCTTTTGCGCAGCCTCCTCAGCTAATGTTTTGCATCGTATCAGCACCCTTAAATTGTTATCCAAGCATTGTCGGGAGAGAAGATGAATGAGGTCGTTTGCTCGCTAACCTCAATTCGGTTTCTGTGGGAATGCTTTTTCTATTGTCGCGATTCCCTTGGGTTTCTCTGCGTTCGTGTGTGTGCTTGAGAGAGAGCATGTGTGTATTTGAACTTGATAAACTAGGTGAGATCCCATTTCACTCGACATCCATTTGGCGGGCATATAAACAGTCTTGCCGTCTGTTTCGACCTCTTGACTCTATATGGTCATGTGTTTCTTTTGCATCAAGTTACTGTGCAAATTCAGTCTTTACATCAAGCGGAGGGTCACGACCCAATAATGGGTTTGCCGGTCTGTTCTGATTGGGTGAAACATGCTAAATGCCCTGATCTTCAAAGCTAGTCCTGGATGAGAACTTTTGAGAGCTCCAGCAAAAGCTGTTGAGCATGTTTAACTAAACTTTCTCCCATTATTTTGTCACTTTGCCTGAGTGATGAGCAATTTAGACTTCATTGTAATCAAAGGAGCGGGCGAGAATGACAGCGAGCGGATAATTGAGGTAGACGTGTTGGAAGCGGCCCGCTGGGGCTGTGGAGCGACTCTGACGGGATCTTTACACAGGCGGAGAATGACAGCTCTCTTTACAGCATGGTCAGGTGGATCTCTCTGGACTCGCTAAACAGCTGACAGGAATTATTGCAGAGATAAAATTACAAGAGCGGCCTGATAACTTTGTTTGACATGCATTGTTTTTGGTGCCATTTTTGCTTGCACGGTTTAAAAGAGTAGTACACTTTAGTTCACTTTTGCTGATGATTTACTCACCCCTGTGTCATCCAAGATGTCCATGTCTTTCTTTCTTCAGTCGAAAAGAAATTAAGGTTTTTGAGGACAACATTCCAGGATTTTTCTCCATATAATGGACTTCAATGGGAACCAAACGGCTCAAGGTCCAAATGACAGTTTCAGCGCAAACTACAAACTATTCAAAGGGCTTTAAATGATTCCAGATGAGAAATAAGGATCTTATCAAACGAAACGATCACTCATTTAATAAATAAATAATAAGTTTAAGTTTTATAAGCTCATATGGTCGCCTTGCTCTGTTTTGTGATGCGCGTTCGTGACTCTCCTGTTCGAACTCGTTCATCAAAATGAACGAATCTTTTCCTGAGTCTACTCGTTCATTTCGTTCGTTGAATGAACCAAATTATACGAACAGAGATTTGTTCATTTTGATGAACGAGTTCGAACAGGAGAGTCACGAACGAGCATCACAGAACAGAGCAAGGCGAGCATTTGAGCTTATAACTTCAACTTTTTTATTAAATGAGTGATCTTTTCGCTTGATAAAACTCTTATTCATCGTCTGGAATCGTTTAAAGCTCTTTGAACAGTTTGCACTTTGCACTGAAACTGTCTTTTGGACCTTGAACCGTTTGGTTCCCATTGAAGTCCATTATATGGAGAAAAATCCTGGAATGTTTTCATCAAAAACCATTTGATAAATTAAACCTGTCGGGAGTAGGGCCACATCACCACCTCCATTCAAAATGTTTACCAAACCTAATTCTTCTTCGGCCTTCAGTTTGGAAATGCCGGGAATATTCTCCACAAACACTCCCAGAAAAAAAAAAAGGTACAAAAGCTGTCACTGGGCCTGTACCTCAAAAGGTAAATTTTGTCCATTTGTGCTAATATGTACATTTTAGATGCTAATATGAACATTTTAGGTGCTAATATGAACATTTTAGATGCTAATATGAGCATTTTAGATGCTAATATGTACATTTTAGGTGCTAATATGAACATTTTAGGTGTTAATATGAACATTTTAGGTGCTAATATGAACATTTTAGGTGTTAATATGAACATTTTAGGTGCTAATATGAACATTTTAGGTGCTAATATGTACCACTAAGCTACCAATATGCAACCTTTTGTACAAAAGTGTAGCTTTTGAAAAGTTACAGCCCCAGTTACAGCTTTTGTACCTTTTTTTCTGAGAGTGTAGTGTCTACGTCAGGCTCTCAGCCCGCCCGCTGTTCATTGATTGGCCGAAGGAAAACTGAGAGACATATGTATATACTCATCTAAATGAATGTTGATAACGGTATACCGCTGCAGTATTTCCAACTACCTCTTTGTTGTTGCTGTGATTATATCAGAGCCTTAACCTAGCTTTAACTTTCTGCCTTTGGAAACTTAAAACTTAATAATAATGTAGTATGGCCTGCTTTAAAGTTACCTTAGAGTTAAGACCGCAATCCATTATTCTTTCTCCCCACACTGTTTTGACTGTAATTAGTTGATTAAGAAAAAGCCCTCTACTTTCATGCTTTAATTTAAGACGTGTGTTCCCGCTGATGAATTAAGCGTGTTTCAGAATTACCATGCTAACTGGACGCTGGCGAATCTTCCCCGTGGGGTTGCTGGTTTCTCCACTCGCCGCTAATGAATTTGGGAGAGTTTTAATGAGCTGAAATTACCTTTGACTCTGAGGGGCTCGCGCGCGTCTCCAGCTAGTCGCGCGGCCGTTCAACAGGACGTGTCAAAGCAAAGCGTAGGCGGGTATTAATAAAGGCAAATGAGACGGGGTCGCGGGGACGTACAATATGAAGCTTGTATTTAGAACACTTCCTCAAGGGTTTGTTTGACGACGTGACCTTTGCTATGCAATTACATTATCATCTTGTGGGAAAGGAAATGGCTTATTTATGTAGTTTAACACATGCTATGTGAAGCTCACATTAGCTGTATGGATGAAATATAAGAAGAGAAGAGACAGGAAAGACATTTACAATGTAAAAGATCTTCTTTTCGATCATTCTGTTCATCAAAGAATCAGTTGTATCAGTTTCCACAAAAATATGAAGCAACATTGATGTTAATAATCATAAATGTTTCTTGAGCAGCAAATCAGCGTATTATAATGATTTCTGAAGGATGATGTGACGCTGAAGACTGGAGTAATGATGCTGGAAATTCAGCTTTGGATCACAAAAATAAATTATATTTTACCATATATTCAAGCTATTTTAAAGACTTGCAGAAAAGACTTGAAAAGCTTGATGCTAATCAATTAACATTTGCTGCCATTATATTGACAAGCGTCCATAAAAGAAAGAAGGACATACGGCGTTAGTACAACATCGGGGTGAGTAAATTATGACTTAAAGGAGTAGTTAACTTTAAAAAAAAAACGTTTGCTGATAATTTACTCACCCCCATGTCATCCGAGATGTCCATGTCATTCTTTCTTCAGTCGAAAAGAAATTAAGGTTTTTGATGAAAACATTCCAGGATTTTTCTCCATATAATGGACTTCAATGGGAACCAAACGGCTCAAGGTCCAAAAGACAGTTTCAGTGCAAACTACAAACTGTTCAAAGGGCTTTAAACGATTCCAGACGATGAATAAGGGTCTTATCAAGCGAAACGATTGCTCATTTAATAAATAAATAACAAAGTTTAAGATTTATAAGCTTAAATGGTCGCCTTGCTCTGTTCTGTGATGCACGTTCGTGAATTCGAACTCGTTTATCAAAATGAACGAATTTTTCCTGAGTCAACTTGTTAATTTAGTTTGTTCAATGAACCAAATGACACGTAAAAAGATTTGTTCATTTTGATAAACGAGTTCGAACAGGAGAGTCACGAACACGCATCACGGAACAGCAAGGTGACCATTTGAGCTTATAAAACTTAATTTTTTATTTTTATTTTTTTTTTAAATGAGTGATCGTTTCGCTTGATAAGACCCTTATTCATCGTTTGGAATCGTTTAAACCCCTTTGAACAGTTTGCATTTTGCATTGAAACTGTCTTTTGGACCTTGAACCGTTTGGACCCCATTGAAGTCCATTATATGGAGAAAATCCTGGAATGTTTTCTTCAAAAACCTTAATTTCTTTTCGACTGAAGAAAGAAAGACATGGATATCTTGGATGACACGGGGGTGAGTAAATTATCAGCAAAAGTTTTTTTAAAAGTGAACTACTCCTTTAAATTTTATTTTAGGTTGAACTATCCCTTTAAATCAAGTTACTCTATCGTTCATGTCTTTTGCACAAACGGTGTGATTTCACTTTACTTTAGTGTATCTCAGGCACTCTGTCACGCCGTCTAATGAATTTAGAGCACTACATTTATTTGACATGTGTTAAAGAGCGAGCGAGTGTATCGAGTCGGCGAAATGTGCTGCAGAGACGAAGGGCACGCGAGACAGCAAGGATGTACGTTATTGGTTTTGTTCCCTGCCTTCTGGCGCTGTATCTGATCCTACAGCTCACCTGCAGTCACAAGCTCATTAGCATCTGCCAACACACTCCAAAGTGCTCCGACGTCAGCCAAGATCACGGCGTAGATGCCGGCGGCACATGTGTATGCAGTAATCCAGAAGAAACAACATTTCTAAAGTTAGATTTAGCTTTTTTACGCTGTAAATCCATGCATGCATGTGTCCTACATTGACTGCAAGTAACATCAGCTGGTGTTTCTAATGAATGCATCACTGTTAGGAGCTGTGGGCTGAAATGTCATTGAAGCCAAATGTCTGATAGCATCATTGTTCACTAAGTGGTGGCGATTGAAGAGGATGATGTCATGCATAATATCAATCATCTCCTCACCATGAACAGACTTTATTGACCATTAGCAGAGAGCAGAGCACCATTTCGGAGCTTTACAGGCATTTAATGTTGATAAGCAAGCGCTTCGGTTCACTGGGTTAAGAGCTTCACTACGTACACAGCTAAAGACGGTTCTTATATGATCTATATACAGGTTTTTATGAACAGATGAAAAAAAATACTCAAAAAAAATATTTTTGCTGCTTGTCGAAATTTCTTAATTAAAACGAGCCTAAGCAACGCAATTACTATACAGTTTGTCCACTTAATTTGATTGTGTTGGATCTACTTGTTCGAAATATGTCAAATTTAAATGTACTTAATCCGTTTATGTTGGATTACATGAATGATTTGTGTTGGATTAACTGAAACTGGGCTGTGCTTGTTGGCTCCCAGCATGCTTTGCAGCACGTGGCTGAATTAAGTGAGAATAAATGTCTAAATTAAGTGTTATTTTAAGTGTTTTTGAGAAAATGAGAAAAGGGGAAGACTTTATAGTGCGTAATTGTGTTTAAAGTTCAATTACTTTGCAATTATTAGTACCATTTAAATTACAGTGGGTTACCATTGTGGAGAAGAGTGGAGCATTTTGGTTTGGGTGGAAACTGAGCGATACTACTAGCAAATGCTTTGGTTGATGAATCATGTGAGTCTTATAATTTAAGATTCTAAACAGATATATTGGTTACTAATACTTGGTTATAGTCTAGAAATATATTTGGGTGATTCTAAAATAAATTTTATTGTATTGGATGAATTAATATTATGAATTTGAATACCTGAATCATATCAGGGAGCCTTTTTTAAATTCACTGACAATAGTAAATTAAGCTGTGCCCAACCATAGTAAATAAGTTGAATCAACCTTAATACATTAAGTTGACCCAACGTAAGTGTATTAAATTGGAATAACAGAATTGCATAATGCGGAAATAAGGCAAGTTAATCATGTGGAAAACCTTTCCATATTTTTTTTTATGTTCATTCAAAGAGTTATTTTTTTTCTGAATTGTTTTTCTGATTTTTTTTCTGAATTATCTTTTTCCAAGAATTGTTTGTATCTATACATTAATAAAGTAAGCAAAACAGCATACACTGTAAAAATGAATATGCTTTATCTAATCAATAAAATTGTGGCAACAGATTACAAGCAATATTATTTATTTATTTTTTTATTATTATTTAATTAATAATATTGCTTGTAATATGTTGCCACAATTTTATTGATTAGATAAAGCATATTATTTTTTTCAGTGTAAGAATTCTGAGAATTCATCTTAAAATAAATCTTCTAACCCTATTGGCAGATGTAGGTTTAAATCTAAAAAAAAAAAAAACTGTAAAAATACCTTGAATGTACAATTACCCCATCAATTGGTTGAAAGAAAGGCTGTTTCAGTGCTATGCATTTTCCCTAACCCAGATTGAAAGGGCTCAAAGAAATTATTAACCATTAAGTAAGTGTTAATGTTAAGGCGTGAACCGTCCGGCTCGCAGCAGAGTCCATTAATACCAAGACAATGGATAAAAAAAAAAAAAGTTTATATTTTGATTAGTTTTACAATCATAATCTAATTTTTTTACAAACAATAACTTGGTTTCCCTGCCTACGCCTGACGATTTATTTAGCAACCAGAGATATTGATAGTCCGCTCAACTCGTAGAACTCTTCAGTTTAGCTAACTTACACAGTAGCACCTCATTGCAGTACACGAGATCCATGGGGGCGGAGTTGGATCCAGATCTAAGGGGTGGGGTTAGGGATCAGGGGGTGGAGTTAGGTAGGTTTAGGTATATGTAAGGTGGGAGGAGTTGGATCCATTTGTGTTCTGCAGTGAGGACCTTCTCAACTTACTCTAGAAAGTTAACTTTTTTTTCATGTAAGCCGTGGGTGTTACACTTTTTTTTTGCCTTTAATTAAAACACATGTATAACGGCTAACTAGATGTTTGTTTTGATGCAATAAATTGTAAACAGATACTTTGACTGCCTGTTGCTATGGTTACTCACAGCTGATGTAGCCAGCACATTAATTCATTAAAACTGAATGTTAAAGTCAGTTTCACCAACTCATTTACTGGGTGTCCTCTATCACTGTTTAATGGACACCCTGCAGCCAATCAGAATCGAGTATTGACCCAGACAATGGTATAAAATTATTGTAATTGATTCAATTTTAGATATAAATTGTGAAAATGGACAAATGTTGCATTTTTTTTTATTTTCTTTCTTTCTTTCTTTTTTTAATATAGCAGGAGTTTTAAGTGCTATTGAGAGATATTTGAAATGGTTGTACTGGAAACACTTGATAAATGACCTATAGGAGCATGAGACCTGAAATAGCTGAGAATATCTTTATGAACATTGTCGATTTTTGAACTGAAAATATTAAGAAAACCATTGCATAGCTGATCTGATGCTGTTAGTGGGTTGACACTACTTGCCAATGCTGTGAAAGAGCTGCCTAGAATTATTAGGATTATTGTCAATAATGTCATGCCGTGTTAATTGCTATTTTGTATTGGCCCAAACAGGTTTTCCAAGCTTGATGAAAACGGTCAGGCCAGAGCAACAACACTTACGCTCCAATTTGCGACATTTCACCTCGTTTGAGCGCCAGCCGTCGTTACACGGGGAGCTGAATGTACAAAAGCGACATTGCACAGTTTAATAGGAGAACATGTCCGGGTTGGCAGTAAAGGCATTGTTAAATCAGAGAATGTTATGCTCGGAGGGGCAGAGGTCAAACCGTCTAGGCAAGAGTTGATCGCATTTGCAAAAACAGCAGGGTTAGTTTATTGCCATTCACTGAAAGGGACAGTTCGTGAAACAGGCCATGAAGATATGATTCCTCCGAGTTAAAAAAGATTGAAAGTCCAATATCTACAGCAGAGAAGTTTGACACAGAATAATCGTCTGCCATTACTAGTCTAGCGTGTGACCTTTGCAGTGTGTAGGAATATTCTCAAATGTGTAAGGTTAAAACAGTTCAACAAAGACTGGAAGTCCTAGAAGTTTTTCCAAGAAATCATCCGTTTTTTTTTTCATTATTATATTTAATTTTATTCATAAGTAATGCATGTAAAATACTTTTTTAAATTTGTATTATTTGATAATAATACACTGGTAAAATTACTGATTAAGTTGTTATACAGTAAATATTATGATATAGTAAGTAATATTTGAATGATACAGTGCGTTGATATTTTAATAATTGGTGTAATATTTTGATTAAACTGTTTTTTTCTCCTTCCTTCCTTCCTTCCTTCCTTCCTTCCTTCCTTCCTTCCTTCCTTCCTTCCTTCCTTCCTTCCTTCCTTCCTTCCTTCCTTCCTTCCTTCCTTCCTCCCTCCCTCCCTCCCTCCCTTCCTGTCCATCTGTCCGTCCTTCCTTCCTTCCTTCCTTCCTTCCTTCCTTCCTGTCCATCTGTCCTTCCTTCCTTCCTGTCCATCTGTCCTTCCTTCCTTCCTTCCTGTCCATCTGTCCTTCCTTCCTTCCTTCCTTCCTTCCTTCCTTCCTTCCTTCCTTCCTTCCTTCCTTCCTTCCGTCCGTCCGTCCTTCCGTCCTTCCTTTCTTCCCATCCGTCTGTCCTTCCTTCCTTCCATCCTTCCTTCCTTCCTTCCTTCCTTCCTTCCTTCCTTCCTTCCTTCCTTCCTTCCTTCCTTCCTTCCTTCCTTCCTTCCCTGCCTCCCTCCCTCCCTCCGTTCTTCCTTCCTTCCTTCCTTCCTTCCTTCCTTCCTTCCTTCCTTCCTTCCTTCCTTCCTTCCTCCCTCCCTCCCTAACTTCCTTCCGTCCGTCCTTCCTTCCTTCCGTCCTTCCTTCCTCCCTCCCTCCCTCCCTCCCTCCCTAACTTCCTTCCGTCCGTCCTTCCTTCCTTCCTTCCTCCCTCCCTCCCTCCCTCCTGTCCGTCCTTCCTTCCTTCCTTCCTTCCTTCCTTCCTTCCTTCCTTCCTTCCTTCCTTCCTTCCTTCCCTGCCTCCCTCCCTCCCTCCGTTCTTCCTTCCTTCCTTCCTTCCTTCCTTCCTTCCTTCCTTCCTTCCTTCCTTCCTTCCTTCCTTCCTTCCTTCCTTCCTTCCTCCCTCCCTCCCTAACTTCCTTCCGTCCGTCCTTCCTTCCTTCCTTCCTTCCTTCCTTCCTTCCTTCCTTCCTTCCTTCCTTCCTCCCTCCCTCCCTCCCTCCCTCCCTCCCGTCCGTCCTTCCTTCCTTCCTTCCTTCCTTCCTTCCTTCCTTCCGTCCTTCCTTCCTTCCTTCCTTCCTTCCTTCCTTCCTTCCTCCCTCCCTCCCTCCCTCCCTAACTTCCTTCCGTCCGTCCTTCCTTCCTTCCGTCCTTCCTTCCTTCCTTCCTTCCTTCCTTCCTTCCTTCCTTCCTTCCTTCCTTCCTTCCTTCCTTCCTTCCTTCCTTCCTTCCTTCCTTCCTCCCTCCCTTCCTTCCTTCCTTCCTTCCTTCCTTTTCTGTATACCTTTGGTTTGGCCAGTAAAGGGGTTTAACAGCAGTGCTTGCCTCTAATTTGCATAAATATTCATAATTCGTAGTAGATTGAAGCTGTTTAAGTGGCTCATCCATCTTTGAAATGTTACTTCAGCCACGAGCAGGTGTCAATGGAATTTATTTCCCGTTACACAAACTAATTCGAGAGGATGATTTCTGAGATTTCCGAAGACGTTACATACACTAGATGAATTACTTTTTCAAGCTGCCACTAAACCACTTCCTCCCACCCACTCATGTCTAAATTCATATTTTATGTGAATGTCAAGTTCATTCAGCTCTAAGTATTGACATTTTCACTGAGCAATTTTAAAAAGATTGTTGAGTTGATTAACACCATGTTCATATACTGTCATTCATTTTCCCTTAGATCTGTCTCTAGGATGTAATACGTTTGGTGTGCTTTTCTCAATCTCAATCTTGCATTAACATCAGTGCAATATTATATTTCTGTTTCCAGAGGCTGCACTTCCTCACATAGTAAAGTGACAATAAGATTGACATTCGGATATCATTTTTTTTCCCTCAAATGTAAATCAGCCTGAGACACGTTTTCAGGATCCGCTGTAGGATTGGAGACTTCCAGGTGTGATTATGGAGCGTCTGCAGGAAATTGACTGCGTTTAATGTGAATGTGCTGAGCATTGACATGACCTATCAGAGTTTCCCAGAAGGAGTTGATCCAACAACAGCACTAGATCCTGGTCAATATCTGTTCTATTCACTGCCGAGAGGTTTCCGAGTCGGTAAAGAGGATAAAGCGGACGGATTAGCCCAGCTGTGTGGCTTATGCAGTCTGACTGACATTTGTATTATGGGGCTGATTAGTTCTGGATTTATATAATTCTATTTATTTGTACAAATGATCCTGTGGAAATCCAATTGTCAATTCAGCTGAAGATTGTCTGCCTATAATTATAACACATATATAACACATTATAGAACTCCGAAGCTGACAGCTTTTTCACAGATGATGAAATATTTTACTAATGATTGAACAATTACAAATGTCTATCATGCAAAGGGTTTGAACCATATATATATTTTTTTTCAAAAACTGATTTTCAGTAATAAATGACAAAAAATACAATTTTCGTTTTTGAAATTCTCTAGTTTATTGAACATTTATTGGACATTTTTCCCTCATTGTTCCTTTATAAACACATAACATGCTAGCTTAGGGTCTTCTGAATCCATAGACACCAAACACAAGGGTGTTTCATCTCCATTACATATGGTTTATAAGCCCAAATGTAAAAATAGAGAAAACGGACCCAAAAGGGGTTTGTCCCTAGAGGGTTAATAATCAGTTATGATGATTGAGAGATCCCTAATAATGAACCCAGCACATGTGCTATCTGATGAGTTTGTGTTTTTATGTCACAAGCGCGTAAGTTTAGCAGTCCAGTCTGGTTCACTTCGCATCTTATTCTGCTCAATATCTGCCCAGTTAGAAAGCAAGGGTAATCAATACTTAAAATGTGTTTTGAGGATCTAGAGTCGAGTCTTTTAGAAACTTTTGCAGTAATTCAGATTGGTTTTAGATGCCTACATAAGAGGGAGTTATTGCAAAAGTATTTTTTTTCTCCACTTTAGGTTGTATATTAGAGTGTCACTGTTATTGTTGCATTGTTCCTGCATCAGTATTGCTAGTATCATCCACCTCTGATGCAGTGTGTCGTTTGTAAGCTCCCTAAACCAATGAATCAGTTTGTTATAGTGCTTTACTTTTTAGACTTCAAGAAGCAGCCAACAATTTGTATTTATTTACGTAATTTTGTTAGAACGCTGATTATATGTAGCATTTAAACTGTGCTTTATGTGACTTTTGTGTGCAATATGACTGTTTTTTTTTCTATTGTACGTCTTTATCTCTAAAGTATGTAGGCCACAACACTAGCCTGAACATATAATTAAATGCACAAAGTAAAATGACTCTCTTTGTCACTTTTTTTGATGCAGGCACTCAAATCTGTTAAGGCTCAAATGTGCCGCCAGTGTTCCTGTATAATTACAGTATGTGCTACTGGAGCGCAGGCCTTCAAACTGACTATTAACATCAGTAACTTGGAAACTGAGCTGATAGGAGAGTCATTTCTACTTGTTTAACACCATGGTGTTTCCCAGTTTAGAGCCGCTCCGCATCTGTTAAAAACTCTGTCGTGATTGACAGTGGCATTTAATAGAGATTATTGTCCGAACAGCGTGACATTTTCTTACATTTCAGTACATTTCAGTTACTAATATGTACATTTCAGGTGCTAATATGTACATTTCATTTGTTAATATGTACATTTTGGGTGCTAATATGTACATTTAAGGTGCTAATTTGTACATTTCAGGTTCTAATATGTACATTTTAGCTGCTGATATGTTCATTTCAGGAGCTAATTTGTCCATTTTAGGCCCTAATATGTCCATTTTAGGTACTAATGTGTACATTTTAAGTGTTAATATGCACATTTTAGGTGCATATATGTACATTTCAGGAGCTAATATTTCCATTTTATGAGCTAATATGTCCATTTTAGGTGCTAATATGTATCTGTTAAGGCTCAAATGTGCAGCTGGAGCGCAGGCCTTCAAACTGACTATTAACATCAGTAACTCGGAAACTGAGCTGATAGTCATTTCTACTTGTTTAACACCATGGTGTTTCCCAGTTTAGAGCCGCTGTATTAAAAACTCTGTCGTGATTGACAGTGGCATTTAATAGAGATTATTGTCCGAACAGCGTGGCATTTTCTTCATGTTGACACTTTTGACACATCGGTCATGTATGAATCGTGTTTATTCTTCACATGAGTTTGTCGGTTCTCACTATGAGCTCTGTTTGAGATCACCACAGTGTTACGATCAAGCCATGCATGCTGACAGCTCTGACTTACAGCTTATTCAGTCCACTTATGAATTGAACAAAACTCCAGTATGTTCCATACAAGTAATTACTGAAATGAAAAAGAAAGTGGATAAGAATAAACTGTATGTTTCCATCCACCTATTCTTTGCTCATTTTGTGATATCACGTAAAAAAAAACAAACGTTGGATGGAAATGCCAAGATGTGCATGCACTCTATAAATGTACATATAAAAAAGCTCAATTGAGGTGGATATGTTTTTGTATAAGAAGACATGCGCATAAACTATACGATTTACCGAATAAATCCCTCAATGCGCAACAAAAACAACTCAACAGTGGACGTGATTGGATAATTGGACTATCCAGCGGACCAATCACATCACAGTATCTCAAATGTTGATTTGGTGGGTCTGAAATCCCTGAGCCAAAGTCTATCATCAGAATGATTTGGTCATTTATTTCCCTCCAGAAGCGTCTCACGTGATCGTGTTCCCAAACAGCAGCATCCAAACACCACTTTTACTGCGTTTCGTCTGCCACTCTGAAAAGATATGATTAAATATGTCTGTTTTGAAATGTTTAGGCCTGTATAATCAAATTTTCAATGGAGGACAGTCTAAAAGTGCCTGCTAAGTGACTTAGCACAGCGAGTTTTCTTAACCACAGCATTGAAATATCTGTCAGAAATTGGTGACCATTTGGAATGGAAGGGCAATACTTATGATCACTTAAGCCTATCATTGCATATGCTTTTAAAAAGATGACGGTAGTGGATTATGGTGACAAAATGCTGAAAATCCCAGAGAAAATCTCTATTTATTACAGCAGTTCTTCTCAAACTGTGGTGAAAAATCACTCTCAAACTGTGAAACATGTTCGGTAGATGTTGAAAAATAGTAGTAACTTTATTTCAGACACTCAGACACTGTATATTTCACAAATAAGTACAAAGAAGTTGCATCACATTGAATTAAACGTGCCATTTTACCAACGTATTAGTGCTGAAAAGTGAATGATTTCCATTCAGAGATCCGTTATGTTTGAAGAGATGCTATTGAAACGTGCTTCAACAAAATTGAATTCATATCGAAATACGATGCACTTACGTGGATTTATCGGCCTCTGAGGTTGAAAACGCCATTGATTTTGCATATGCAATTTACCCTCGAATATTAAAGAAAGCCAAATTCTGCGGAAACCCTCCGAGGGAACTGTGTGGAGGTGGTGTTAAATAATAATGAAATAAAATGACCGTCTGCAATGATTAGATATAATTTAATTCTCATTAGGTGAAAGCCGGAACCTGGGCTTCATTCATACTAAGTGCCGTGCCACATACGGTGGGCACATCTACCTGAAAAATGACGCCTGATAAAGGATGAAAAATGCCACTGCCTCCATTAATTCTCCTCTGTCAGGACTGGGGGGAAAGCAGCAGAGCACACAAGTAATTAATTTCTCAAGGTCAATTATTTTAAGCTTTTAAAATGAGCAAAGAAAATCACCGCGGGTTAAAGAGAGGGATTCCAGAGTAGAGTTAGGAGAAGCCGTACACACTTCAATCTACATGTCTTGTTAAAAAAAAAGCAATTAGGTTGTGATTTACAGTGATTTTACTGTTTAAAGGGGAGATATTATGCAAAATTCTCTTTTTCCATTGTTTTTGAACATAATTACTCAATTACAATTACAAAATTACTCAAAACATTCAAGTAATAAATGTATTCTCATTAAAGCTCCTGAAGTTATTCAGTCAAGAGCAGTGAGTGATTTTCTTTTTGTCGTCTTTGTTGGTTGATTCACACACTCTCAGAAAAAAGGTACAAAAGCTGTCACTGGGGCTGTACCTTTTCAAAAGCTAAACTTTTGTACATTTCAGGTGCCAATATGTAAATTTTATGTGCTAATCTGTACATTTTAGGTGCTAATATGTACTTTTCAGGTGCTAATATGTACATTTTGGGTGCTAATATGTACATTTTAGGTGCTAAAATGTACATTTTAGGTGCTGAAATGTACATTTTAGGAGCTAATATGTACATTTCATGAGCTAATATGTACATTTCAGGTGCTAATATGTACATTTTAGGTGCTAATATGTTAATTTCAGGAGCTAATATGTCGATTTTAGGCGCTAAAATTTACATTTCAGGTGCTAATATGTACATTTTAGTTGCTAATATGTACATTTCAGGTGCTAATATTTACATTTCATGTGCTAATATGTACATTTCATGTGCTAATATGTACATTTCAGGTGCTAATATGTCCATTTTGGGTGCTAATATGTACATTTTAGGTGCTAATTTGTACATTTTAGGTGCTAAAATTATCTATTTCATGAGCTAATATGTCCATTTTGGGTGCTAATATGTCCATTTTGGGTGCTAATATGTACATTTTAGGTGCTAATTTGTACATTTAAGGTGCTAATATATCCATTTCATGAGCTAATATGTCCATTTTAGGTGCTAATATGTACATTTTAGGTACTAATATTTACATTTTAGGTGTTAATATGTACATTTTAGGTGCTAATATGTACCACTAAGGTACCAATATGCAGCCTTTGAGTACAAAAGTGTACCTTTTGAAAAGGTACAGCCCCAGTGACAGCTTTTGTACCTTTTTTTCTGAGAGTGAACAGCAGATACTGTACATTATGCTGGTGTCACTTTAATACACCGATCTGTTTTATTTCACAGCTGTTTTGTTTGCTGACATAACCGATTGTTCACAAGGTCATGTCAAAAACACACTGTTTAAGCACAATAAGACACAAAAGAGAACTTTGTTTAGTACTCGTCGTGTGACAGGAGGCTTTCTGTGCCTTATATCAGAAGTTGAAACTTATTTGACTTGAAAACACATGCAAATTATAAACGTTCACGATGATAAAGAAGTGCAATATCACCTGAGCGTGAACCCGATAGAGGTGATAATCAAAAACAAAAATATGTTTTGTTAGTTTTTGATGTCTGAGACACAAACTGTAAAGGCTCCGCCCTCTCCTGGAAAAGGGGCGGAGACCAGAAGCTCATTTGCATTTAAAGATACATGCATGAAAACAGCTAGTTTTTGCTTCTACTCAGATGGGGCATTTACAGCGTATAATGAATGATCTGTGGGGTAATTTGTCTGAAACTTCACAGACATATGCTAGGGACACCTGAGACTTGTATTACATCTTGTAAAACAGAGAAATAATAGGGATGTTGTTATGCTTAAAACCCCCTTAACCATGGTGAAATCACTGTAATGTCGCATTTATTAAATGCCACAAAAAGACACCGATGTGCATTGATTCTTTTTGTTCCATTTCGCCAATGCAAAACTCTCTACCACAATGTTGACATTTAAAAATAAAGCCCTAATGTGGGTGTGTTGTTAATATGCAGTCCTAAAATCAATGCAATATCATCTTTCTCCATCCCCTTGCACAGTGCTGTTCATAAAGACTGGGAATGTTATACTCAAAGTCCTCGTATTACCATAGAGCGCATCGATCGGTTAATTCTCAGTAGGAGTATGCATAGAGTCATAATTCACGATCAATTAGCCTCATTCTGAAGCTTTGGCGAGTCGTAGCGAGTGATAACTGGTGTGAAGGACGTTTGTCAAGAGTTTTGGGAGACTACTGTTTCACTTGGAAACAAACTTTTTTGTTGATTTCAATGCATGGCTGCGTGCTCTGTGGCTCCCAGAAGAAAATCTGGGAATGTGGACTTTTCTGGATTGAGTTATACGACTCTCTCCTGCCCAGAAAACAACTACTGCCAGAGCAGCAAAGCCTCGAGCATCGTCTTCCCCTCGACATTGCGCTGGAATACTCTTGCCAGTTTTCAGAAAGCTACTTTGAAACTCAAGTTTGGCATGCTAGTAGATATAGTTGGCCACTTTGACATGTACAAATGCACAATTTGAAGTAGTTGAGGGGTTACTAGTGCATAAATATATTTAAGATAATCTTAATGTGCAATCAGAGCAGTATTTATCTTGTCCAGAGACAGAAACTCTTGTTCTGGGATCTCACTGTTAAAACTCTCCTGGAATATGTGGTGTACCTATGTGTACACCAGGAGAGTTCATTTAACACTGGGGATTTGCTCAAACTGTCCAATCACTGCATACTGTCATTTATTTCATTAAAGGAGTAGTTCACTTTCAGAAAAAAACATTTGCTGATAATGTACTCACCCCCATGTCATCCAAGATGTCCATGTCTTTCTTTCTTCAGTCGAAAAGAAATTAAGGTTTTTGATGAAAACATTCCAGGATTTTTCTCCATATAATGGACTTCAATGGGAACCAAACGGTTCAAGGTCCAAAAGACAGTTTCAGTGCAAAACTACAAACTGTTCAAAGGGCTTTAAACGATTCCAGACGATGAATAAGGGTCTTATCAAGCGAAATGATCACTCATTTAAAAAAAATAAATGACAAAGTTTAAGTTTTATAAGCTCAAATGCTCGCCTTGCTTTGTTCTCTGACGAACGTTTGTTACTCTCCTGTTCGAACTCGTTCATCAAAATGAACAAATCTATTTGGTGTCATTTGGTTCATTCAACGAACGAAATGAACGAGTTGACTCTGGAAAAGATTTGTTCATTTTGATGAACGAGTTCGAACAGGAGAGTCACGAATGCGGATCACGGAACAGAGCAAGGCGAGCATTTGAGCTTATAACTTCAACTTTTTTATTAAATGAGTGATCTTTTCGCTTGATAAAACTCTTATTCATCGTCTGGAATCATTTAAAGCTCTTTGAACAGTTTGCAGTTTGCACTGAAACTGTCTTTTGGACCTTGAACCATTTGGTTCCCATTGAAGTCCATTATATGGAGAAAAATCCTGGAATGTTTTCATCAAAAACCTTAATTTCTTTTCCACTGAAGAAAGAATGACAGACATCTTGGATGACATGGGGGTTGAATATTAAACTACTCCTTTAATATTGAATGCTACCTTGCATGTGCCACCTTAATGCGGTTCCCTGTCACACTCTGAGGGTTTCTTCCGAACTGGCCATTCTTTAAAAGTTCATTGTAAAATTGCACCTTTGCTAAATAAATATTTCATATATACATATTGGATGGATAAATAGTTTTTTTCGGACTGCACTATTGCCTTCTCATGTTATACTGCCGCGTCCTTTGGATAAAACAAGCTTTCTTAGAAGGTAGCTTAGTAGTTTTATCTCACGTTTTCTGAATGTTCAGGGCCACTAACAGTGCAAATTGAGTGGTTATTTATTCCTCGAAGGCGCTCGCTGTATCAGCCAAGTAGCCTGTGAACACGGTTTTTGTTTCCAGATGGACTGATAAACACCTGTGCGCTCTTACTAACGGACAAACAATCAGATTTCAGGGTGCCAGATCGAGTAAGTGAGACTGGCTGGTGCAGGTAGGTCAGCCTCTTCTGCACTCCCTCATGCTTTCGTTTCTCTGGTGTCCAACGCCTGGCTGTAGATAAAGAGGTTCTTGACTGACAGGCCGTATTTGTCATGCTGTCTGTGGGACTTCAGAGGCTGGGATGATGGGAAGGCCAGTGAAGGGCCACACACTCCCAGGCCTGAATCCTGCTGCACTGATAAGCTGAACCTTGGCCGCGGGCCTTCGCTGGACTCGAGTGGACTGGCTTTCTTCTCGCGTTTCGGGAGCCCAGAGCGGCTCGACTCGCGACAGAGCGGTAGCCACGGGGAGGATGCTGGCGCCGGTTCTGTCTTGGTTATCAGATGAACACAGAAAGTGGACCAGACGGACGCCTCTTGAGAGACGGGAGGCTTTCAGACGCTGCCCTGCCATTCAAATAAGAGAACCATGGAAATATGGCAGCAAATACAGCCAATCAAATGATTTGATGCTCAAGTTCTTTTTGCTTTTTTTGTTGATGAGACCTTGTGAGCAAACTGACGATGAATCAACGTGGAAACATGACATCGAAACAACGTTGATCTGACATTGTTTTGCTCATCGAATTAACGTTGAACCAACGTCAGACGCGTCATTCTTTCAAAACTAACGGAAAAATCAACTTGGAAATCAACGTTGTTTCAACGTTATGAAAGCAAACCAATTTTCGATTTTCATTTAGCTTTGTAGAATGCCGTTGGTTCAACGCTAATTCGATGAGCAAAATCAGCGTTGTTTCGATGTCATGAGAGACGTCTTTTCCATGTTGATTCAATGTCAGTTTGCTGTCTTGGTTAACCCTTTTGGCGCCACGGTCGAGTTTACTCAAATTTCTGATTTTGTCAAATTTCTTTCGACGTCTCCTCCACTGGATGGCAGACATGTCATACTTCATCCCCGACTCAAAAAAACATCATGTTTCTATACAAAATGTTCGAGTTAGAGCGCATTGA
>CM075866.1:40215783-40260783 GCA_038021265.1 Cyprinella venusta | reverse complement strand
TCGACCCACCCATCTATCCACCCACCCATTCATCCATACATCATCCATCCACCCACCCATTCATGCATACATCATCCATCCACCCACCCACCCATCCATCCATCCATCCATCCATCCATCCATCCATCCATCCATCCATCCATCCATCCATCCAATCATCCATCCAATCATCCATCCATCCATCCATCCATCCATCCATCCATCCATCCATCCATCCATCCATCCATCCATCCATCCATCCATCCATCCATCCATCCATCCATCCATCCATCCATCCATCCATCCATCCATCCATCGACCCATCTATCCATCCATCCAGTGCAAATTAGCCATCTTCAAACACTGAAATGTCTGTTATTTCCAAGAAAGGTCCATGGTTTTGTTTCAGTATTTGCCTTTTTGTGTTGGTAGTCCACCTCTGTCTCGTAAAGAGACGGGCTTCTACGTAATCTGGTTTGTCAGATGTATGCATAAAACATTGGCAGTATTCAAACTCCGAATGTGAGCTGAGATTTACCCTGCTGGGGGTACTGGGGAAATATATACTGTATATGTTACGCCGCCATATGAATAAGTTGTCGTGGTGTGATGGATGGAGCTCTGGTAAATTGTCTCCTATATCACTGTAAAGAGGGAGTGGTTTCATTTCGTGACCTCATATTCTCCCTGTCAGCTTCAGTGAGCGATGCTCCATGCATTGGTTTTGCGGGGAGAGGAACAGAAATCGATGTGGCAGTGTATGAGGGAGATGCGGAGCTGTGTACGTCATCGCTCTTTAATTGTGGTGTCGCCTGAGAGCGGTGCTCGAGATGGATCAAAGCTGAGGCCGGTGTGTCAGAGGCTTTTAGGTATTCACCCCATGCACTGCCCCACTGCTGCCTGCCTCTCTCTAATGAATATGGAGAAGACTGTGTGTTGATGCTAGCATGCGGCTAGCGCTGTTGAAGCAGGGGATGATGGACGGTGGGAAACATCCCTCCTGCAGCTGAACCTTTCTCTGGAGGAACTATCAGCCAATGATTGACAGAATAAGAGGAACATCAAATAAATTTGTACCTTGTTTGTTTGTAACATTTTTCCCATCAATAAATCCATCCATCTATCCTGAAATTTGAATATAATTGATATTATAATGATACATATTAAAAAACCCCAACAATTTAATTAATTAATTAATGTATTTCACTCTAAAAAAATGCTTGGTTATTTTAACCCAATTTTGGGTCAAATATGGACAAACCCAGCTGTTGGATTAAATTTATAAATGACATTTTTTTCATCCAACAATTCACTCAAAAAATTGCTGGGTTGTTTTAACCCAACTTTGGGTCAAAAATGGACAAACCCAAACGTTGGGTTATAAATTAAATTAAAAAAGTAACCCAATTGCTGCTATAGCAATTTTTAGAGCGTTGGATTCGTCCATATTTGACCCAAAATTGGGTTAAAACAACCCAGCATTTTTTAGAGTGCACTCAAAATGCTGGGTTGTTTTAACCCAACTTTGGGTCAAATTTGGACAAACCCAAACATCCATCCAGGTTATCAGATCCTTATATTACAACATATTTAAAATTACTATGCAATTGATTGGAATTTCTCATACCTGCACTCCAAACAATGGTGGGGTGTTTTTACCCAATTTTGGGTAAAATATGGACGAACCCAGCTGTTGGGTTAAATTTATAAATTACATTTTTTTAATCCAACAATTCACTCAAAAAATTGCTGGGTTGTTTTAACCCAACTTTGGGTTAAAAATGGACAAACCCAAATGTTGGGTTATAAATTAAATTAAAAAAAGTAACCCAATTTCTGGGTTTGTCCATATTTGACCCAAAGTTGGGTTAAAACAACCCAGCATTTTTTTAGAGTGTTGGATTCATCCATATTTGACCCAAAATTGGGTTAAAACAACCCAGCCTTTTTTGAGTGCACTCTAAAATGCTGGGTTGTTTTAACCCAACTTTGGGTCAGATATGGACAAACCCAAAACCCATCCGGGTTATCAGATCCTTATATCACAATATATTTAAAATGATTATGCAATTGATTGGAATATCTCATATTTGCACTCAAAACAATGGTGGGTTGTTTTAACCCAAATTTGGGTCAAATATGGGCCCAAATGTTGGGTTAAAAATGTAATTTCAACTTTCACTTTCAATTGTAATTTTTTTAATTACATTTTTTAACCCAACATTTGGGTTTGCCCATATTTGACCCAGAGTTGGGTTAAAACAACCCAGCATTTTTAAAATTTTAACCCAACTTCAACTTTCACTTTCAACTGTACATTTTTTAATTACATTTTTTAACGCAACATTTGGGTTTGTTCATATTTGACCCAAATTTGGGTTGAAACAACCCAGCATTTTTAAAATTTTAACCCAACTTCAACTTTCACTTTCAACTGTACATTTTTAATTACATTTTTTAACGCAACATTTGGGTTTGTCCATATTTGGCCCAAATTTGGGTTGAAACAACCCAGCATTGTTTAGAGTGTGTGTTGTTCTGATATCACTTAATCAAAATTGCTACTCCTGCATTCCTTTCCATGGGTCTGTCAGGTTTGCACGTTTCGTCCCATAAATCTCCATTAAACACAGCAGTAATGCGTCGCATCTGCACATCCTTGTGTTTTTTTGTTCATGGCGCGAGGAGCGGAGGACGCTGCAGATGTCTGCGGTCTGATTACAATGGAGAAACTCATCAATCATCACTCACCAAATCCACAGCAAGGACCAATAGCCGGCCATCGGTCATTCCGCTGACACTAACACCGCCGCCCCATTTATTATCATCAGCCGAGCGGCAGGCTGCATTCTTTAACAACTTATTTTGATGTCCAGACATTGTGAAATATTGTTATGAATGATGTCTTGGTGGGTACGGGCTTCATAAGAGGCGTGTTTTCGGCACTATTAGCCAGAAACAAATTGCATTTTTATTTTTGCTCCGATGCTAGACTTGGATAGCCAGACTTTTTACAACAAGCGTAAATGGAGGGCCTATATTACCCGGACTGAGCTTCCCCATTCATTCCAATGACAGATGTTCATGACCATCTTTGCTGTTGCATCTGCATAGTCAGAAAGCAAAATGAATCCTTGCACTGAATCAAGTGACTCGTTCTTTCTCAGAAGCACTCTTCGTACCACTTGTTGAATCAATTGTTCACCCAAAACTGGAAATAATCTTTTACTCACCGTCAGGCCAGTGCATTCACATGCATCCAAAAATATCTCCCCAAGACATATCACGCCAGGCTCGATGTCAACCACTCCATTGCTTCTTGTGCATCTCGTTAATGAGGTCACACCTGCCACGATACTCCACATTTGAATGCACGCAAATGCAAATGAGGTTTGTGCATCTTGCTGTATTTGCACGGGATGTCCATGTTTGTATGACACGTACGCCTTTTCCATGGTTTTTTCTGATCCAAAACGCACTGAATTCCTTCTCCACGTCGCCCCACAAGCCGTTTGGTCATTATCGGATCAGTTCTCATGTGCAGTAAACATCTATTCAGAGCGTGGAATAAATAACAAACTCTGTCCCCAAAGACCGCCCGTCCTGCTCTTATATCCACACGCGATGGCATCTGCAACAAGAGGAACGAAATCTGCATAATTGGCAAGCGTTGAATACACACAGTTGTCATCTCTTCTTCAGGTAATGAATCAATGCACACAAACAACAACAACAACAACAAAACTGAGTCTTAACACTTTGGCAACCTCCAGCAGATTGTGTCTTTACTTCTAATGAGTCTGTAAGTGATATCACACCATTCCAGCGGGCAATTAGCGAGCAGAGAGTCGCACTTTCACTGAGGCATGGGGCATCTGGGTATCTCCAATGGCTTCTTTGAAATATTGCACTGGGAATGGCAAAACTTTTTGGAAGCTTGTGTCATAAAACTCAGTAACTGGATGTTTCTATTCCACCCTCACAAAAAGCACTTTTTGGCAGAGTCTTTTTAACTCTGTTTTATAATACAGATTTTTTGGTTTGATTTTATCCAAGTTTGCAACAATTCATTTGGTCATATTTATTTTATTTACATACATAGTTTATCAAATTATTCCATCATTGGAGTACAATGTTAGTTAGATAGTAGGGCTGTCAAACGATTAATCGTGATTAATCGCATCCAAAATAAAAGTTTGTGAGTACATAATATATGTGGGTGCACTGTGTATAATTAATTTGTATATATATATATATATATATATATATATATAAAAATACACACACATGCATTTATATTTAGGAAAAAATATTATTTATATATAAAATATTTATATTTATATATAATATAAATGATATATAAATCAGTATATATATGAAAATATTTCTTAAATATATACAAGCATGTGTGTTTATATATATATATATATATATAATTATACTCAGTGCACCCACATATATATGAAAACACAAACTTTTATTTTGGTTCCGATTAATCGCGATGAATCGTTTGACAGCCCTATTATATAATATTGATAGTGTTTATTTATAGTCCAATAACTTGTTGGTGAGTTGGTGGTTTTTGAATGATTTATTAAAAGGACCAGCTCGTAAAAATAATCCTTTAAAAAAAAAAAACGGTAAATCCTGGCAGCTGTGGTTTCCAGCTTCATAGCGTAACTATACAGTGCGTTACTGTTTTTGTGTTAGAGCATATAGCTGTTAAATTTAAGTTTTATGTTGTAGCTGACAATACGTTATTTAGCTGTTAATTTCAACAGTTACACACTGTATGTTTACTGTATGATTCTGGCAACCACAGCTGCCAGTAGTTTACCGTTTTTTTTACAGGATTACTTTTTACAGTATATAGCTGTTAAATTAAAATTTTACACTGTAGCTGACAATACGGTATTTAGCTGTTAATTTCAAAAACGGTAACACACCGTATTTTTACGGAATGATGCTGGCAACCACAGCTGCCAGTAGTTTACCGTTTTTTTTACAGGATTATTTTTTTTACAGTATATAGCTGTTAAATTAAAATTTTACACTGTAGCTGACACGGTATTTAGCTGTTAATTTCAAAAACAGTAACACACCGTATTTTTGCGGTATGATGCTGGCAACCACAGCTGCCAATAGTTTACCATTTTTTACTTTTGTTCATAAGTGGACTCCTCTGGTTAAGCTGTTTCTCACTAAATAGAACTGATTTAATTTGCTCTGAAGTTTAGTCATTTGTGAATTGGATTACATCATCTCTGTTGTATGATTCTGATTTACTTAAAAAGAGCCTGCTTAAAAGAGTCATTTGAATCAAACACTGATCGGGCTGTGTCTTACACTGCATGCAGCCTCTGATGATGATGATACACTTCTTTAATTGATTTCCCTGGATTGTATTTTTAGGCATTCCTCAAAAACGAAATGCACACGGCTCAGTAGCACATGATGTGCAGTTGTCTGTGATATCTTGGTTATATACTGGATGCTTTGGGACCGAGTCTCATCATATCTGCACCCACACACACGCTGACGCCCATGAGGAAAAACACTACATAATGAGGCACATATCGGGTGTCACACTAATTTAATTAGAGTGAATTGAGGCTGTTTGCGGGAGACCTAAATCCAGCGACGACTGTCAGATGCTCAGTTTGTCTCTGCCGGTTACAACACAAGCTGCTGCTTTCTCTCCGACACGTCCTCGTTCTCCATCTGAGATGCTGAATCTGATGCCACAGTCTGTTTATTACACGTCGGACTGCTATTTTCAGGGCTGTGATATCAGACACTTAATTTTCGAAGCGCATCTTTCATATGTTCAGTTGTTTTGTTGTGAGGTGTCACACTTTGTGAAGAGCTCAAATTTAATTTGAAGTGCAACTTTTGCCTTGGAGATTTCGTTATTTCGTTATTAACTTTTGCTGATAATTTACTCACCCCCGTGTCATTCAGGATGTCCATGTCTTTCTTTCTTCAGTCGAAAAGAAATTAAGGTTTTTGATGAAAACATTCCATGATTTTTCTCCATATAATGGACTTCAATGGGAACCAAACGGCTCAAGGTCCAAAAGACAGTTTCAGTGCAAACTGCAAACTGTTCAAAGGGCTTTAAACGATTCCAGACGATGAGTAAGGGTCTTATCAAGAGAAATGATCGCTCATTTAATAAATAAATAACAAAGTTTAAGTTTTATAAGCAGAAATACTCGCCTTGCTCTCTTCTGTGATGTGCATTCGTGACTCTCCTGTTCAAATCAAAATGAACGAATCTTTTTTCGTGTCATTTGGTTCATTCAACGAACGAAATGAACGAGTAGACTCAGGAAAAGATTTGTTCATTTTGATGAACGAGTTTGAACAGGAGAGTCACGAACGCGCGTCACAGAACAGAGCAAGGCGAGCATTTGAGCTTATTAAACTTAAACTTTGTTATTTATTTATAAAACGAGCGATCGTTTCACTTGATAAGACCCTTATTCATCGTCTGGAATCATTTAAAGCCCTTTGAACAGTTTGCAGTTTGCACTGAAATCTGTATCGAGGCCCGGTAATGTGTGTTTTGCTAATCTCAGACAGTACAGAGTCAGTATTAATATATCCAATAATCATTTAGAGAGAGTTGCTAATTTTTTATTTTGTCAATGTTGTAAAAAAGTGAAAAAGTAGGAAAATGCAGTTTTATTCTTTATTTTTTATTTATCACTCCTTGTCTATTGCAAACGTAGTGATAATATGGTAAATGCGTGGTGATGTGTCCATATGTTTGATTTATGAATAGTCAATATATATTTTTTTTTCACTTTTTTTTGTCCAAGTGTCCTTGTAAGTTGAATTAGATTTGATGTTTCCTAAAGAAAATGTCAGTGGGTTCTACACCTGCAATGCACGATCTTAAGGCCCAAGATGTGCTCTTTAGATATGACTCAGTGTGATTCAATGAGAGTTTCATCCTGATTGCTTAGTAACATAATAATACAGCTCTTCTCCACAAGCCGCATGATTTGAGGTGCCATTTCCTCATTCAGCACTTAGTCTGAGTAAAAGCATAGTGCTTATCACCTTAGCAAGCACCACTAATTCTTAGTTTGTGAAGAGATGTTAGATGAATGAACATCATCATCGCTAAAACTGAGACCTTACTAGTGCCCTTCATAAGTTGAATCTTTATACACATTGTAACGTCTAACTTTCAACAACCCAACATTTGGGTTTGTCCATATTTGACCCAAATTTGGGTTAAAAATGTAATTTCTAACTTTCAATTTCTTTTTATTGCATTTTTAACCCAACATTTGTGTTTGTCCATATTTTACCCAAATTTGGGTTGAAACAAGCCCACATTTCTTAGAGTGAATCAAGTTCTACATGGGTCAAATATGGACAAACACAAATGTTGGGTTAAAAATAATTTATTAATAAAATAATTTATAATATATTTATTAATAATTTAAAACTTTAACCCAACTTTCACTTTCAACTGTACATTTTTTAATGAACCCTACATTTGGGTTTGTCCATATTTGACCCAAATTTGGGTTGAAACAACCTAACATTTCTTCGAGTGAATCAAGTTCTACATAAACTCTAAATGGTGCTGGGTTGTTTTAACCCAAATTTGGATCAAATATGGACAAACCCAAATTTTGGGTTAAAAAGTTAATTTCTAATTTGAACCCAACTTCAACTTTTAACTTTTTAAATTGCATTTTTAACCCAACATTTGGGTTTGTCCATATTTGACCCAACATTTGGGTTTGTCCATATTTGACCCAAATTTGGGTTGAAACAACCCAACATTTTTTTTTAGAGTGAATCAAGTTCTACATACTCTCTAAACAATGCTGGGTTGTTTTAACCCAAATTTGGACTAAATATGGACAAACCCACATTTTGGGTTAAAATGTAATTTCTAACTTTCAACTTTTTTTATTGCATTTTTAACCCAACATTTGTGTTTGTCCATATTTGACCCAAATTTGGGTTGAAACAACCCAGCATTTTTTTAGAGTGAATCAAGTGGGTCAAATATGGACAGATCCAAATGTTGGGTTAAAAATGTAATTTCAAATTTTAACCCAACTTTCACTTTCAACTGTACATTTTTTAATTAACCCGACATTTGGGTTTGTCCATATTTGACTCAAATTTGGGTTGAAACAACCCAGTGTACATAAAATGAGAAAGAAATTAAATGCAATGAAATGCATTACACTTATGTTTTTATATGGGATATAAATCACATTTTAAACATGACAGCAAATGAAGTGCATGTTCACTCATGCATGTAAAGACATCTCAAGTATATTAGTAGAAAAAAAAGATTTTTTTTATTTATTTATATTCATATACTTTATATATTCTCAGCGTGTCACTGAAGTAAGAAAATGCTGAATGACTGCCAGCTGAGCTCTTTTCAAAGTTTCCTCTTAATTTAATATTTTAACGGAGTCTCCAGAAATGAAAAGGGATAAAATATGATCGCCTGTACACGCTTGCTCGGCACAAATTATTACAGGACAAGGTGAGAAAGGCAGTCTTTAGTATTTAAATGATATTTTTCATGTTACAGTATTACTGGTTGAACCGTGGAAAGGTCACCCTGAAGATTCATATTAATTATTCATCCTAATTATGGCTGAATGGACTCGGGCCTAATTTCAGCGTATCTCTCACTGATGGGTGAAATGGAGGAAAGTCATCGAGAATGGGCTTAAAAGGCGAGGAAATCCAGCGAAAAGGGGCAATAAAGCAGGAGAAGGTGACGCAAACTATTGAAATAAATCTGTTCGAGCAGCATTATTCTCGCATAATCAAATTTACGGAAATGAACATCGTTTCAGGTTCGTGGATTATGTTTCCTGGCAGCATGAAGCTTATTGGACTTTTTGAAGGAGCAAACGTATGAAAAAGTAATTTAGCCCTGCTCTAATGTGGTAAGGTGAAGACTTATTATTTTATATTCCTATGATATGATAAAGACTAGTTATTACCGTAGAGATAATTAATTCAACTACAAGATGTAGACCACAGCTATTCACGTGTCCTCATATATTAAGATTTGCTCCTCTGACGAATGATTTAACTATCTCCTAATAGCTCACCACATCTCAATAGTCCATTCTTGTACAATGCAAGAAACAAACAAACAAAAACGTTCCTTTCTTAGTCTTTTTAGGGCCAATGAATGGTTTTCACATGTGAAAATACACTGCATAATGCTACATATTACAGATGTCGTATGCGCTTTTATGATATTTTGCTTTGTCCTTTTTGTAGCTTGACATTAACTATTACTATCTTCTAATCAACCAATCGCATGGCAGTTGCTTCAATGCATTTAGGGGTGTGGTCCTGGATCTCCTGATCTCCAAACTGAATGTCAGAATGGGAAAGAAATGTGATTTAAGCAATTTTGAGCGTGGCCGGTCTGAGTATTTCACAATCTGCTCACCGGGTTGAAGACTGGAAAAATGTTGCCTGATCTGATGAGTCTCGATTTCTGTTGAGACGTTCAGAGAATAGATCCATCATGCCTTGTTCCCACTGTGCAGGCTGGTGATGGTGGTGTAATGGTGTGTTGGATGTTTTCATGGCACACTTTAGGCCCCTTAGTGCCAATTGGGCATCGTTTAAATGCCACGGCCTACCTGAGCATTGTTTCTGACCATGTCCATCCCTTTATGGCCACCATGTCCCCATCCTCTGATGGCTACTTCCAACAGGATAATGCACCATGTCACAAAGCTCCAATCATTTCACATTGGTTTCTTGAACATGACAATGAGTTGACTGTCCTAAAATGGCCGCCACAGTCACCAGATCTCAACCCAATAGAGCATCTTTGGGATGTGGTGGAACGGGAGTAAATCTCCATCAACTGCAAGATGCTATCCAATCAATATGGGCCAACATTTCTAAAGAATGCTTTCAGCACCTTGTTGAATCAATGCCACGGCAGTTCTGAAGGCTAAAGGGGGTCAAACACAGTATTAGTATGGCGTTCCTAATAATCCTTTAGTCGAGTGTATTTCTGCCTGTTTCTCACGGTGGTTTTGTCGCTCAGACTGCTACTATGTTTCTTTGCACATTTGCATGTTTAGTAAATAACTCAAGGTGTGATTAATGTGGGTAGTTTGTTTAAGACCACTCCATACTTCTCAGCTGTTGCTATGGTGATGCACAAGCGAATCACATGCTGAGCGACAGGAGAGGAGTTGGACAGCCTTATGTAGGATGCTGTATTACAAAAAACTGATCTATCTATTTATCTATCTGTCTATCTATCTATCTATCTATCTATCTATCTATCTATCTATCTGTCTGTCTGTCTGTCTGTCTGTCTGTCTGTCTGTCTGTCTGTCTGTCTGTCTGTCTGTCTGTCTGTCTGTCTGTCTGTCCGTCCGTCCGTCCGTCCGTCCGTCCGTCCGTATCTATCTATCTATCTATCTATCTATCTATCTATCTATCTATCTATCTATCTATCTATCTGTCTATCTATCTGTCTGTCTGTCTGTCTGTCTGTCTGTCTGTCTGTCTGTCTGTCTGTCTGTCTGTCTGTCTGTCTGTCCGTCCGTCCGTCCGTCCGTCCGTCCGTCCGTCCGTCCGTCCGTCCGTCCGTCTGTCCGTATCTATCTATCTATCTATCTATCTATCTATCTATCTATCTATCTATCTATCTATCTATCTATCTATCTATCTATCTATCTATCTATCTATCTATCTATCTATCTATCTATCTATCTATCTATCTATCTATCTATCTATCTATCTATCTATCTATCTATTGTGCTCTATCCATCTATCATTATTTCTGTCCATCCATTCATCCATCCACTCTAAAAATACTAGGTTGTTTTAACTCAATGGGCAAACCCAATTGTTACAAAATCAAACTAACGTTTGGGTTTGTCCATTTTTGACCCAAACGTGGGTTGAAACAACCCAGCATTTTTGTAGAGTGTATATTTATATAATTCAATGATATTGAGACATGTTAATTGTGACATAAGTATATATCCGGTGTATTTCATGATGGCTGGAGGTAGAGAACATTAACTGGGGCAGCGCTGTCGAGACGTCTACATGATGAGATTGCACAGATGATGTCTAACACCATTGGTTCTCATTGGGCTTGGACAGGTCGAAAACAAACCTCTTAGAGCGGCCATTTTTAAGCCAAATATTGAAATATAGATTGACAGAGAGAGAACGCTCTAGAAAGTATTCTTTCTGCAAGAAATACATAAATAAGCCCATACGCGTCCCACAGAATACACCTTGCTAATCTCAGGGCTTTGACAGACATTTGTCTTCACGTTGGCTGAAATCCATGACCTGTGTTTGTTTTCAGGACACTCCCGTTAAGAGCAACAAGCCCTTTCGCCGTCAATCACTCTAATAGGTGACTGTTTCTGATGTGCGGATCGATAACCACAGTCTCTGCAATTTACGTACGGCATCGTCCTTCAGCAACCGCAGTCCCAGCGCCCTCCGTCGGGTTTTACTGCCCACAGACACTGCGAGATGAACAAAGACGTTTTATGAGGTTATTACAGCGAGTAGCGCCACAGGGTTAGTTGTGGTTTAAAGTGGAGTGTGAATCGCAGGGCATCCCTGTGATGAATTATACATCGACAGCTGGAGTGAGATGAATATTCCTGTGCGGTGTGAGGCCACATGTTCTAATGGATTCTGCGGTGGGCTGGATTAAGACATTGTTGAAATTTATAGTGATACAACCACACGCTCTAAACAATGCTGGGGTGTTTGAACTCAAATTTGGGTCAAATATGGACAAACCCAAAGGTTGGGTTAAAAATGTCATTTCAAATTTGAACCCAACTTTCACTTTCAACTGTACATTTTTTAATTGAATTTTTAACCCAATGTTTGGGTTTGTCCATATTTGACGCAAATTTGGGTTGAAATACCCAGCATTTTTTTGAGCGCAGAATGTTTTAAAGAAGGCATCAAAACTATAGTAATGTACATTTACATTTACACTCCAAATGTGTTTTTATTTCATTTATTAATTTTGGAATTATTTTATTATAAAATTTAAAAAAAAAAAATATATATATATATATAGTATATCTAAACCAAATATATTATATGCATGTGTCATAAAATACTTAAAATTATTTTCTTTTTTAATTTTTAAATATGTATATGCATCAAATATAATACATCCATATATATATATATATATATATATATATATATATATTAACCCATTAATTATATTTTTAACCCAATGTTTGGGTTTGTCCATATTTGACCCAAACTTGGGTTAAAACAACCCAGCATTTTTAGAGGGGTTGTTTTAACCCAATTTTGGGTCAAATATGGACAAAACCAAACATTGGGTTACATTTTTAAATTATATTTTTAACCCAATGGCTGGTTTTGTCCATATTTTACCCATAAATTGGGTTAAAACAACCCATCATATTTTAGAGTTATATATATTAGAAAATACCATGATGATACCACGGCACTGGCAGGGCATATTTTTAGAACTTATTTTTTAGCTATAACTATGATTGTTTAAGGAAGTTTGCTAAAAGGATTCAAGAAGGTTTTCAGATGACCAGTCACCCATCATGGCTAAAGTAAGCATTATTTTGTCTTATTATTTCCATTCAGATAATATTGCACGCTAATAATTGCTGCTGATCATCATTTCACCAGGTTTTAGTTATCGCCGCATTTCAACCGTCAGATTATAATGCTCACAAAGCTTAAACAACAGAGAGCTGATGTGATTGCATGTGACATGAAGGTAATGGCCTTTCTAATTATTTTCCCCACTCTCAATTAGCCTGTTTGAGGCTCAATTAATTATGCTCAGCTTACCTACGTCTGCGGCTTCAGCCTTTCCTCACAGTTAATGTGACCCACGCAGACGCTTCACACAACTCCGTGGTGCTTAAACAGCCGAGAAATAGCCTTTATGGGCCGAAATGACTCTTTTCTGACATTATTCAGTGAACCCAGGGTGAGAAGCCAATGGAGTTTGGCCTGTTTAACTGGAGGCAGGGCATTTCATTCAGCACAGATTTCCACTTATCTATGAAATAAATAAAAAATTTGCAGGTTTTTGAAAGTCAAATATTATATTATAAATTAATAAAATATATACTCTAAAAAAATGCAACCCAACTTTGGGTCAAATATGGACAAACCCAGCCATTGGGTTAAATTTTATAATTACATTTTTATCCCGACATTTGGGTTTGTCCATGTCTGACCCAAAATTGGGTTGAAACAACCCAGCATTTTTTAGAGTGTATATATTCAGAATAAAATATAATGTAATACAACTGTTTTTTTAGCAATACACTTTTTAACACTACTCAATCTTCTTAATCAAAAGTCTCCATTTACTCTCCATTGAATCTCCTTTCTAACTAGGAGAAAGAGTTGAGACACTGAAGAGATCTTTAAAGGAGTAGTTCACTTTAAAAAAAAAAAAAAAAAAAAAACTTTTGCTGATAATTTACTCACCCCCATGTCATCCAAGATGTCCATGTCTTTCTTTCTTCAGTCGAAAAGAAATTAAGGTTTTTGATGAAAACATTCCAGGATTTTCTCCATATAATTGTCTTGAATGGGGTCCAAACGGTTCAAGGTCCAAATGAGAGTTTCAGTGCAAACTGCAAACCATTCAAAGGGCTTTAAAAGACACCAGACGATGAATAAGGGTCTTATCAAGAGAAACGATCGCTCATTTAATAAATAAATAAAAAAGTTTAAGTTTTATAAGCTCAAATGGTCACCTTGCTCTGTTCTGTGATGAGCAGTCGAACTCGTTCATTCACTGAACCAAATGACTCGAAAAAAGATTCCTTCATTTTGGTGAACGACTTTAAATAGGAGAGTCACTTTGTGCTGATAAACTTAAACTTTTTTATCGCCTGGTGTCGTTTAAAGCCCTTTGAACAGTTTGTAGTTTGCGCTGAAACTCTCATTTGGACCCCATTCAAGTCCATTATATGGAGAAAATCCTGGAATGTTTTCATCAAAAACCTTAATTTCGTTTCGACTGAAGAAAGAAAGACATGGACATCTTGGATGACATCGGGGAGAGTAAATTATCAGCAAAAGTTTTTTTTTTAAAGTGAACTACTCCTTTAAGTCGATATAGTGGGTCTCAAATATAAAAAAACAAAACAATGCTGCAGGTTTTTGAACGTCTGTGACATCAAATGTCTCATAAGCAAACTATATTGCAATAATATTTGATTTAGAGGTGAAAAACATGATACTGGAGTGTGAATGATCGTCTCTGTTGTTTGTTCTTTTCAATAGCGGCTGTACGAGACGTGTTTCTGACACCTGCAAAGTTAGCAGCGTTCCCATTTTAACATCATCTTTTGTGCAGCAGGGAAAGCCTTTGTCCTCCACATGTGTCTCTGAGTGGATGGCGGTGTGATTTTCGCTGTAATAACGCGGTGGCATGGCTTGATACCCATGTGGAGGTGTTGGAGGTGACCTCAGGGTTGTTAATGCTGCAACCGTCATGTAGTTGAACGGATTAGATCATCAAGGCTTCGTAAAAGTTTTAGCATGGCCGTTGTGTGCGTTGACTGGGTGCCTGTGAGTTTTTGTTTCAGCTGAGAGCATTTTCATAATTCAGTCATTCGTTTCGTCTGCATTTTTCATGCAACAGAAGTGTTCATTGCCAGGAGAGATAAAAAGACTGGCAGAGCGGGAATGGTTATATTACACAGAACATAAAGTAAATCTGAATGCAGAAGCCGATGCATAATTCAGCCTTCTACCGTCATTCATTATTTTCCCCTTTAAGATGTAGGTCATTTGAGTAAAATGCATTAAAACATCCACTGCTTTTCATTTCTGTACAGGGAGTGGCTAGCTGAATAAATAAAAACCTGCTGAATGATGGGACATATTTTAATAATAATGTCACTACGTCTTCAAGCTGAACAGAGGAAGCCTATGTTTTGCAAAGAAAATTGTCTTATATAAAAGGAACGACTCCAGAGATTCTGGTATATAGAGTCAGGTTCTTCATATATAGAACATTTTTGGGTCATGGGATCGTTTTGTGGATTTAGTTTTAATGAATTAATTTTGTTTTATGAGTTAAACAGCTTGTAAACATACTTTATCACTAGAAATAAATGTGATATAACCATTAAACATGAACGTATGCAATCATTTAAGACATTTCGCATTGTTTTTGGTATGACGGGCTCTTTAAAATTGAGTCAAGAACCCAAATTGGTGAAATAACAAAACAAAAATAGCATGAATGCTGGGTTGTTTTAACCCAATTTTGGGTCAAATATGGACAAATCCAGTTCACTCTTAGAAGAAATGGTTCTATTTAGAACCAAAAATGGTTCCATCCCCCGCTTCATATATGGAACTCCAAAATGGTTCTATGTAGAACCATTTTTTTGGTAAAAGGTTCTATTGGCCAAGTATGGAACCCCAGGGTTCTATAGAACCCAGAGAAACCCTTTTTTAAAGAGTGTATAGAACCATAGGGGTTCCAAATATGTAGCGCTGATAGAACCTTTTCTTCTAAGAGTGTTGGGTTACATTTTTAAATGACATTTTTAACCCAATGGCTGGGTTTGTCCATATTTGTCACAAAAGACATGCAAACTAGTGCATATTTAATTAGATATAGGCTGATTAGCATATTTAAACATAAAAATACAGAAAACTGGGAAAGTTTCATGGTGACATCTGTAAGTTAAAATTTGTATCCTATTCACCTGCGTGTCTTGTGTTAAAAAAAAATCTGTTTGACTTCATGATTCAATGACTCACTCATAAAGAATTCAGTGTTTTTGAATGAATCTCTTGAACAAATGATTCAATGACAAATCATTTTAAAATATGTCACTATTCGCCACTGGTGTAATACAATCTTTATTTGAAGCGTCGAGATACTTTCAAAGGGTGATTTGCTCTTGATCATACCACAGACATCAGTGTTTATATACGAACTAAAAACTACTTCTGTGCTAATATTGTCACTCTATGATAATGCTAATATTGATACTGTGATGTTGAAAAGAAGCTGTTTCATACCCAAACATGACATCTCTCTCTGGTTCTCTCTGAATGTTCGCTGTGATCATACTTGACAAAGCTTTATTAAACTTTGACAGATCGTTATTAGCTATAATTAGCGTTATTAGCATTTAGCTATAAGATCGTGATCTTTTAACCATTAATCTTGCATCTCGAGCGTAAATGTTTAGCATTACAGCATCAGTCCTTCAGGTACATTACGAGCATGGTGACCGTGTGTCTCTTGGAACAATTACTTTTAACGGTGACTCAATCTCGTCCTTGACTCCCTTTTTATAAGAATAAAGGAGCATCTGTGGCGCACAGAAACGCTTGGGGCCTATTATTACTTAAATAAATGAAGGGGTAATCATGGGTCAGTCAGTCGACTGCAGTAAAAGTAGAGTGAGAAACTGGGGACTCGCTGTTTTAATGAGAACAGTGTATACTTACATGATTTCTTTGTCTTTGTTTCTCAGATAAAAAGGTACAAAAGCTGTCACTGGGAATGTATTCAAAAGATACACTTTTGTACCTAAAGGGTGCATATTGGTACCTTAATGGTACATATTAACACCTGAAATGTACATATTAGCACCTAAAATGGATATATTAACACCTAAAATGTACATATTAGCAGCTGAAATGGACATATTACCACCTAAAATGCACATATTAACACCTGAAATGTAAATCTTTGCACCTAAAATGTACATATTAACACCTGAAATGTACATATTAGCACCTAAAATGTACATATTAGCACGTAAAATGGACATATTAACACCTGAAATGTACATATTAGCACCTGAAATGGATATATTAACACCTAAAATGTACATATTAGCAGCTGAAATGGACATATTACCACCTAAAATGCACATATTAACACCTGAAATGTAAATCTTTGCACCTAAAATGTACATATTAACACCTGAAATGTACATATTAGCACCTAAAATGTACATATTAGCACCTAAAATGTGCATATTAACACCTGAAATGTAAATTTTACCACCTAAAATTTACATATTAACACCTGAAATTTACATATTAGCACCTAAAATGGACATATTAGCACCTAAAATGCACATCTTAGCACATAAAATGGACATATTAACACCTGAAATGTACATATTAGCACCTAAAATGGATATATTAACACCTAAAATGTACATATTAGCACCTGAAATGGACATATTACCACCTAAAATGCACATATTAACACCTGAAATGTAAATCTTTGCACCTAAAATGTACATATTAACACCTGAAATGTACATATTAGCACCTAAAATGTACATATTAGCACCTAAAATGGGCATATTAGCACCTAAAATGTACATATTAACACCTGAAATATACATATTAGCACCTAAAATGTATATATTAGCACCTAAAATGTAAATTTTACCACCTAAAATTTACATATTAACACCTGAAATTTACATATTAGCACCTAAAATGGACATATTAGCACCTAAAATGCTCATCTTAGCACATAAAATGGACATATTAGCACCTGAAATGTACATATTAACACCTGAAATATACATATTTGCACTTAAAATGTATATCTTAGCACCTAAAATGTACATATTAACACTTGAAATTTACATATTAGCCCCTAAAATGTACATATTAGCACCTGAAATGGACATAGCACCTAAATGAACACATTAGCACCTAAACATGTACATATTAGCAATTAAAATGCATTATGCAGATTTTATATGCATGCTAGGATGAACGTGTGCGAAAGTGTTTCCAACAATGCAGTGCACCCAATTTTCTAAATCACAATTTCTTTACTCAATATTGAATTGGACTATGGTGCTCAATTCCCAGCGTTTCATTAAATTATTGAAGACGGTACAGGGTGCTGTGTGTACACCCATCTTTTACGTGCGTGTGTGTGTATGATGTGGGCGCGTACGACCCTTCAGGTCTGTTTAATATCTCTCTCATTGCTTATCTCTAATGAGCTCTTAAAAAGCCAATTGAAGATGAATACGTCCGCTCTAGCGTGACTCTGATAAGATACAAGAGATACGCCGTCTTCACAAAGAGGAAACGGCAGAGGCCGAGTAATTAGTCCAAATGGCAAGTTTCCATAAAGAAGCAGATGCACGCTGATACGAGCTGGTCCCTCTTTTCTTTGCGTTTAGAAAACACACACAGGTAGTGGTTTTTATCTTTAAATGTGAGAAAGCCATCTGTCCAAATCTCTCGTGTCACTGTGTTCCTCGCGATTTAACAGCACTGATTAAACAAGCGTTTGGACGCATCCGAGGACGTCCTCAACAATGGAAGGGTGTAATTAGAGCTCATGTTTGTGATCCAGACATGAAGGATTGTGCAAATCAGGCGTCTTGTGGAGGAGAGGTGTGCTCGTGCTTTCAAGTGTTTTGAAAACATTATCATAAAACCGTCATTTACAGACAAAGCAATGTGAAATCATTTACTTGCGATTTGTGATGCAGCTTCTGTCAGATCCAATACAGTTGACTGCTTCATCTGTCAACAAAAGATTTTGTTGGCGACTGAATGCCAGTGGGCGGGGCCTATATTGCGATGATGAATTACTATTGGTTGATTCTTGTGGAGGCAGTCACATGCAAATGTAGTCGTCTGTTTGACATCACACATCCCGCAATATTAAAACAAGCTTGATTGGAGCTTGATTAAATAAATGCTGTTTATAACGAAGAGGACGTTTTATGCTCTTAAACTTGAAGGTCGTTTTAATGGTACAAAGACATCTTATATGTCAAAAGATCAAGGCAAATTTGATTTCTCATGTCATGACACCTTTAATACCTAGAACTTAATATTTATTCAGTGAGAGAAAAGACACACTCTAAAAATTGTTGGGTTGTTTTAACCCAACTTTGGGTCAAATATAGACAAACCCACTTAGTCACATTTTTGAATTACATTTTTAACCCAATGTTTGGGTTTGTCCATTTGAACAACCCAGCATTTTTTAGAGTGGGTTGTTTTAACCCAACTTTGGGTCAGATATGGACAAACCCAAACGTTGGGTTAAAAATGTAATTCAAAAATGTAACCAAATGGCTGGGTCTGGGTTTGTCCATATTTGACCCAAAATTGGGTTAAAACAACCCAGCATTTTTTAGACTAGGTTGTTTTAACCCAACTTTGGGTCAGATATGGACAAACCCAAACGTTGGGTTAAAAATGTAATTCAAAAATGTAACCCAATGGCTGGGTTTTTCCATATTTGACCCAAAATTGGGTTAAAACAACCCAGCATTTTTTAGAGTGGGTTGTTTTAACCCAACTTTGGGTCAGATATGGACTAACCCAAACATTGGGTTAAAAATGTAATTCAAAAATGTAACCCAATGGCTGGGTTTGTCCATATTTGCCCCAAAATTGGGTTAAAACAACACAGCATTTTTTTAGAGTGGGTTGTTTTAACCCAACTTTGGGTCAAATATGGACAAACCCAAAAGTTGGGTTCAAAATGTAATACAAAAATGTAACCCAATGCCTGGGTTTGTCCATATTTGACCCAAAATTGCACTCTAAAAATGCTGGGTTGTTTTAACCAAACTTTGGGCCAAATATGGATAAACCCTAACTTTGGGTTAAAAATTTAATAATAAAAATTTAACCCAATGGCTGGGTTAGTCCATATTTGACCCAACGTTGGGTTAAAACAACCCAGTAATTTTTAGAGTGTGGGTTAAAACAACCAAGAATTTTTTAGAGTGGGTTGTTTTAACCCAACTTTGGGTCAAATCTGGACAAACCCAAACGTTGGGTTAAAAATGTAATTCTAAATTGTAACCTAATGGCTGGGTTTGTCCATATTTGACCCAAAATTGGGTTAAAACAACCCAGAATTTTTTATAGTGTAGAATTACATTATTTAATTATTAATTCACTGATTTAAACATTTATCTAATTACTATTACTATTAATTGATTAATTATTAATAAAGGATTTAGCACATTTTAGTGATAAAAATTCTTCTCAGTCCATGTTTCAAATTACAAAACAAAAAGCGGGCTTGAGAAGGTGTTACGCCAGCGGGACTCTCCCGAGTCCGTTTCTCACCTTGCTCTCAAATGGAGTGGATATCAAATTATGTGATGCAGACAGCAGCTTCTGAAATACTGCCAGTCCACCATATGGTCCTCAAATTAACGTCTCGCTTTAAACTTATCAGCCGCGGGCAGAGATTTATGGAAGTCACCGCCGCTAGCGTCTGCTCAGACGGACACCGGCCGGCTTGTCTTTCAACACTGCAGTTCAAGCCTTCATGACCCGGGGGTGCTGATTATTTTTAACACACTCTTGCTGATTGTTTGTCCTCAAACGGTGGACATTTGGATTCTGAGAATGATTTTAATGTGACTTTTCTTCTTTTTTTCTTCCAAGAAAATCTCGAAATACTCACATTAAAGGAATAGTTTAATAACAACCATCTATAAAACCTGACTGACTTGCTTTGTTCTCTGAAATCTTGTGATGTGATAAAATATAATGCATCCTTTCTGAACAAAAGTATCTTTTATCCTCATTTCTTAAAGGGATAGTTCACTTTGAAATTAATTTTTGGTATGTTTTAGCTTACCTCAAGGGCATCCAAGATGTAGGTGTCTTCGTTTCCGCAGAAGTTTTTTTTAGGTCAAACCGTTCTTGTTTGTCAGTCATATAATGGAGGTCTATGGTCACCACCTCAAAGAGCATGCGCAGAGAAGTCCAAATTAAACATGATTTAATGACTCGTAAATGTAAGTACACATTGATGGTCTAAGACACGAAACGAGCAGTTTGTGTGAGAAAACGAACAGTATTTATATTGTTTTTACCTCTTGTAACCACAGCCACGTCCATGTGATGACGAAAACGTAAAAGGTAAAAACGATATAAAAACTGTTCGTTTTCTCACACAAACCGCTCGTTTCATGCCCATCAATGTGTACTTACATTTACGAGTCATTAAATCATGTTTAATTTGGACTTCTCTGTGCATGATCTTTGAGGTGGTGACCATAGACCTCCATTATATGACTGACAGACAAGAACGGTTTGACCTAAAAATATCAAAATTAAAACTACTGCCAAACACCTACATCTTGGATGCCCTTGAGGTAAGCTAAAACATACCAAAATATTTATTTCAAAGTGAACTGTCCCTTTAAATTTAAAAAGACACAAAAAAAACACCTTGTATTAATTTTAAGTGAACCGTCTCTTTAAATGAGACATCTAAGCAATAGTTTCCAGGTGTGTATTTCTTTCTTTTTAGCTTCAAATTGAAAACTCTGCCATTTGTAAAGGCTAATTAGTTGTATCCTCGGGTCATCTGTTTATATAATCAAATGTTTCATTAAGTAGATTGATCTAGGCGCTGCTTACATTGGCCCTTTCGAAAAAACACCACCACAAAATAATAGTAATTACCTTCTCATCACGCTGATGGAGGCTGCTGATGATGTAAAACAACATATTCATTACTCAGTGCCGGAAAAGCCGCTTTACCCTTCAGATAATTACAATGGAGTAAATCATGCAAATACACAATCTTCACCCTTCAGCCCTCACAGCGCTGTCTATCGCTCCAGCACAAACACGACACCAGCGCACTTTCAGTCGGTGTTTAAGACCGCATTGTAACAGACACATGTCTGTTACTTAGTTTTTTTTTTACTGCTATTACACCCCTCACCACTAGGGGTACTAGTGAGACCTATGTGCTTAGATAAAGAGACAGGTGAGCAGTGGAAGAAATTATCATGGCTGACCTCCTCGGTCAAACAAAGTCCTGGTTGGGAAACTTTCTGTTTCATGTTCAACTGTAAGTGATATGTATATGTTTAAGTTTACTGTATGGTAAAAGAGTATTTTTTGTGCTTATTGAATATAGTGGCTTTAATGCTGATAATTAACAGGAGGCATTTTGTGTTTTGTAGAAGGACTTTTCAGTATCTGCTGAATGAATATTTGTGCCAATTTTGTGGTTCTGTTTGAGATTGACCCACATTTGAGTACTACAACAAGGCTCTTGGTTGGAAATAGCTTCATTTGACTGTTGGATTACCATTATGGACTTCCTTTTCTGACGGGAGGGCTATATGTTGGACTACGGTCATACTACGTTGGATTTCATTTACCATCGAGCCTTCACATCATTTTGACTCCTTAAAGACAGTTAAGACTTACATCTAACTTTCACAATTTAACCTTAACTTTCCACAACAGTGAAAGTTATAAAGACTGAAAGTATGTATTCATGGAACTTCATCTCTTATAGCGAACCATCTACAACATCTTAAGGTGCTGGGGTTTTTTGTAACACTGTTGAAAATTGTTTCTTTGGTATGAGTCTATGTTGGTGATTATATAAAGTCATATTAGGTGCTTACATTGCTGTTTTTTTTATTATTTTTTTCATTGAATTAAAAACATATGTTGATGCTGATGACCCTCCCCTACAAACAGATTGTAATTAGCATTTACTCAGAATAGTACGTGTTGGTTATAGCATGTCAGATGTTTCTCCAGGAACGAGTCAGTAGATGTGAGGGGTGTAGCGAGACCCTCATGTCACGATTTGATACATATCACACGATATTTCAAGATTAACAAAAAATGTACTGTTGATTAAAATGCTAACTTTGATATTACATTGTGACTTGGTGCTTGTAAACCAAGGACAACGGTGACTCCAGAATAACAATATTCATGATTCTGAAGCTGAAATTACTGAGATATTGTAGATGAACACACTCTAAAAAATGCTGGGTCAAATATGGACAAACCCAAACCCAAACATGGAATAAAAAAAATAAATGTACAGCTGAAAGGGAAAGTTTTAAGTTGAGTTAAAATGTGGATTATATTTTTAACCCAACATTTGGGTTTGTCCATATTTGACCCAAATGTTGGGTTCAAAGAACCCAGGATTATTTAGAGTGCAAGTTCCTCCATTCACTCTAAAATGCTGGGTTGTTTTAACCCAATTTTTGGGTAAAATATGGACAAACCCAGCCATTGGGTTACACTCATTTAGAGTGTAATAAATGCTGTTTTATTTCCTAATCATCTTCATCTTCTTTGGATCAGCGTTACAAAAGATATATCATTATTCTTCGTGTTATTAATACATTCTAAAAAATGCTGGGTTATTTTAACGCAGTTTTGGGTCAAATATGGACAAACCCAAATGTTGGGTTATAAATTAAATTTAAAAAAGTAACCCAATTGCTGGGTTAGTCCATATTTGACCAAAAGTTGGGTTAAAACAACCCAGCAATTTTTAGAGTGTAAATATGTCTACACTCTTAACACTGCTGGGTTGTTTCGACCCAAATTTGGGTCAAATTTGGACTAACCCAAATGTTGGGTTAAAATTGTAATCTAAAATTAGAAACTTCAACTTTCACTTTCAACTGTACATTTTTTTAAAATTACATTTTTAACCCAACATTTGGGTTTGTCCATTTTTGACCCAAATTTGGGTTGAAACAACCCAGCATTTTTTAGAGTGTATAGGGATACTAACAAGGACATGACAACAGTGTGATGATAATCAGCGTCCATAGAAACGTATGATGGTGGAAAACAGACAAAGGGTCAACATGTGACTATTAAAAAAAACAAACTAAAAGTTCGTGAAAACGAAAATAAGATGAAACCAGCGTCCAAACAAAACAGAACTGTGACACTCTTTCATCATAAATACTTTTTGTTTTGTATTTGAAGCATGGACTGTGCAAGGATGTTCAGAATACATTTTTGTACACATAAAATGTGGTAAATTATTAAATGAACAACATAATAATGATACACTTTAAAAAAATGCTGGGATGTTTTAACCCAAATTTGGGTCATATATGGACAAACCCAAATGTTGGGTCAAAAAAATGTAATTTAAAATCTTCAACTTTCACTTTCAACTGTACATTTTTTTTAATTGCATTTATAACCCAACATTTGGGTTTGTCCATGTTTGACCCAAAATTGGTTAAACAACCCAGCACTTTTTAGGGTGTACACTCTAAAAAAAAATGCTGGGTTGTTTTAAGCCAATTTTAACCCATTGGGTTAAACATTTTATAAAAAAATGTAACCCAACGGCTGGGTTGGTCCATTTCTTATCCAAAATTGGGTTAAAACAACCCAGCATTTTTTAGAGTGTATTCAACTTAAATATTTAACGATAGAACCTTTATAAAATGCTAGTTATATAAATATATTTCTAAATTATAATTATTTTGATGTATTTTTTCTCTCTGTTTCAGAATTCTTTCTGGAGTTGCTGGACAACTCGGAAAAGTCTCTGAATGACATGTTCGTGCGCACATACGGCAAACTGTACACACACAACTCTGAGATGTTCGAGGACCTGTTCTCCGAGCTCAAGCGCTACTACACCGGGGGAAACGTCAACCTCGAGGAGGTTCTGAATGACTTCTGGTCGAGACTTCTGGAACGCATGTTTCAGCTGCTGAACTCTCAGTACACCTTCACTGACGACTATCTGGAGTGTATCAGCAAATACACCGACCAGTTGAAACCCTTTGGAGATGTTCCACGCAAGCTCAAGGCCCAGGTCACCAAGGCCTTTATCGCGGCTCGCTCGTTCGTTCAAGGACTCATGGTGGGCCGGGAAGTGGCCAACAGAGTGGCCAAGGTAAGGCATCTATTTTTATCTATTTTCATCATGTTATCTATTTTTAAGTCTTCCTGGTCTTACTCAGCTTTCACTGACGTCTAGACGGGTCAGTGGCCTCCAGCGCCTGTCCATGAAATAGACCTGGAGAAAACCCCAGTGAACCACAGAGTTATGTTTAGCTGTTATATTATATTTTATTAGTATGTTTAATATGATATATATACACATTTATACAAAATTATTATATATATATTAATTGGCTTTATAATATATTATATTATATTATGTAATTTATGTATGTATGTAATTTATCTAAATAATTCATAAATTATTTGATAAATAATTTTGAATATATATATATATATATATATATCTTATATATTTTTTTCAAGATTTGTTATCACAAAAAAAAATTTCTTTTATCAAAAATAATTTATTTAGTTGAGATAACTTATTATTTTGAGTTTCTGATGATTAAATTAATCTCCTTCATTGTATTAACTAACTTTTTCCAGTTCAATCAACTTAAAATTTTAAGGCAACCAGGTTACTTACTTTTTTAAGTTAAACCAACAATATTTTTTTTACAGTGATATACTATATAAAGTGTATATATAGGCTATATATATATATATATATATATATATATATATATATGTGAATTGGCTTTTTATTATACTAATAATATTATTATATTATATTATATTATTCATGATTTTTTGATAAATACATTTTAGTTATATATATATATATATATATAAAACTAAAATGTATTTATCAAAAAATTCATGAATTTGAATTTTTACATGAATACATTGAATACATACATTTTCATGAATACATTCATGAAAATGTATTTATCAAAAAATTCATGGTTTGTCCATATTTGACCCAAAATTGGGTTAAAACAACCTAGCAGTTTTTAGAGGTTAGTTAGTTAGTTAGTTAGTTAGTTAGTTAGTTAGTTAGTTAGTTAGTTAGTTAGTTAGTTAGTTAGTTAGTTGGTTGGTTGGTTGGTTGGTTGGTTGGTTGGTTGGTTGGTTGGTTGGTTAGTTCTAAATTCTGAGATTTTTGGGTCACGCAAAACGTAAACCATAAGCCTGTGCTTCTTTACAAAGCCATTTATGTGTATATATTTTTCTAAAGGCCACTAGGTATATCATGTCTCCATCTGTGCTAATGCATCGTACAGCACAGAAGCCGTGTGTGAGCTTTGATGTGACGGCTCACGCCGCACAGGTTATGACTCCAGCCATGAGCCGAGGTGCCCTGCGGAGCGATGGACACTTTCTAAAGGGAAGATAAAAGCGTGTGGCCGTCTCCAGATCCCTCTTTGATAGCTCGTCTCCATCACATTTTCCGCTGGATGCTGAGGCTGTTTAATGGCTTACTGGATGATTATAAGCATTATTGACAGATTTGAAAAAGCCCAGAGAATGTGAGACGGGTCCGAGTGCTTTTGCTTAGATAATAGTTAAGCTGCTTTGTGTTTGGGTCATCTATGATGTCACAGGTAATAAGGAAGTGTGTGTTGTTTTATGCATTATACTGCCCTCTGTGATGTCAGAGAGCTCGTCACATCTGGTTTAGCTCATAGGTTGAGGGTTGGGCAATATACACTCTAAAAATACTGGGTTGTTTTAACCCAACTTTGGGTCAAATATGGCCAAACCCAAAAATTGGGTTAAAAATATAACCTAGTGGTTGGGTTTTTCCATATGTGACCCAAAGTTGGGTTGAAACAAGCAAGTATTTTTTAGAGTGTGCCAAATTGTGAATTGTTTGTGAAAGTCTGTGTATTGAGAACTCAGTAGTGTTTGGAACCACATACTGGGCAAAAAGGCAATCAGGTCCACATAAATGTGTGTGAATCTGTGCTTTTGTCACAGATGAGTGTGATTGAAAGCATGAGCTGGACTATTCTTAGCCAATCAGGCTGTATTGTCTGTAATGGCGGCTCTGGCCAATCGAGATCAGTCGAAAGAGCCTCATATTGTGTTTGGTAATGAAGTATAATTGTCATTAGGAGAAGTGTTATTGAGGAACGCTTCAACGGTGCTTACTGGGCCCGTAGACTTGACATACTTGAAGCAAACAGTCTGTAATTACTCCTTTGGACTCTTCAAATAGTTTTAAGAAAATGTAAGTTAAGTTGCAAGAAAATTGCACTGATCCTCTAATTTAATAAAGTGTTTTATGAGTGTACGAGGTGGCCTATCACTCTACAAAATGCTGGGTTGTTTCAACCCAAATTTGGGTCAAATATGGACAAACCCAAATATTGGGTTGAAAATGTAATTAAAAAATGTACAGTTGAAAGTGAAAGCTGTTTAAAATTTGTAACCCAACATTTGGGTTTGTCCATATTTGACCCAAATTTGGGTTAAAACAACCCAGCATGCAAAATTATTGATACGATTGATTTTTTTCTTTATAAAACCCTCACATTTAAACTTGTATTTTACTCAAATATCTCAAACTGTGCAGTTTGATGAGGACAGATGCTGATATTTTTTTCTGAGTGATTAAACTGAACACCCTAGCAACCACATAGCAACTCTTTCTTTATGGCACCTCTCACTCAAATCTTCTTTTATTGATTTTAATCTTAATTGATATTGATTAATTATTGAATTACAAAAGCAGGTTTATATATATATATATATATATATATATATATATATATATATATATATATATATATATATATTAGGGCTGTCAAAACGATTAATCGCGATTAATCACATCCAAAATAAAAGTTTGTGTTTACATAATATATGTGGGGGCACTGTGTATAATTATTTTATATATATATATGTATATATATATATATATATATATATATATATATATATATATATATATATATAAACACATGCATGTATATTTAAGAAAAAAAAAATATCATTTATATATAAAATATTTATATTTATATATAATATCAATTATATTTTTTTTATAAATTATATAAATGATATTAATTATAAATTACAACCTGCTTTTGTAATTCAATAATTTATATATATATATATATATATATATATATATATATATATATATATATATATATAGATCTGTCACAAATTGTGGTTTTAGATAAACAGAAAGAGGAAGAGATTTAAAAAAGAGAATTTTAAGCCATATATTTTGTATCATTTTCATTGAAAATGCCCATTGGTGAACGTTTTTCTTGTTCTGTAGTAATTTTGAAATCCATCTGATGCTTCAGAAAGAATCCAGAAGAGCTTCACTTTTCAGCTGTAAAACCATTAATACACTAATCTTTATTTATTACATTTTTTTTAGCTACAAAGAACATACGCTAAATCCAAAAAAAGCTTCTTAAGTAAATGAAATGGTGTTTGCAATTGCAGCAAAGCGTGAGCTGTGGGGTTTGTGATGATGGCAGAAGTCTCTCGCTGGGCTGTGCATCAGATAGACCGCACTAATGGCTGTGTTGTGATGCAGTGTGTGTTGTGTGCTAATGGACTGGGCTGTTTTCATGGACCTGTGTGGGCCAGTGATGTCACGGACCTGATGAAGGACACCTGAAGAGAAATACACCAGCGTGCTGTTTACATGCACAAGCACACTCGTATACTCTGCCCGATGCTCTCGTCACTTTGATATTTTGTTGCTGTGAAAAACAGGATAATTTCAGTGCTTTGCTATTCATTTAAAGAACTTGATGTTCCTGCTATAAACGTTTGATTAAATGCATTTTTAGTTTTATAATTGGATTTTTAAAATTGCAATGTAAAGGAGATCATTAGATCATTAACTATAGCATTGATTATAGCATTGTATTTATTTGTATAGGTTTGAGAAATATAATATAATATATGTTTAATTTTTATAAATAATATAATATAAAAATCTTTTATTGTTATATACTGTAATATAATATAATATAATATAATATAATTAGGGCTGTCAAATGATTAATCATGATTAATCACATCCAAAATAAAAGTTTTTGTTTACATGATTTATGTGGGTGCACTGTGTATAATTATTTTGTATGTGTATACATACACACACATGCATGTATATTTAAGAAAAAAAAAATACTGTTTATATATAAAATATTCATATTTATATATAATGTAAATTATATTTATAAATCTATATACATGAAAATATTTATTAAATATATACAAGCATGTGTGTGTGTATTTATATATATATAAAAAATAATCATACGCAGTGCACCAACATATATCATGTAAACAAAAACTTTTATTTTGGATGTGATTAATCATGATTAATCATTTGACAGCCCTAAATATAATATAATTATATAAATATAATTTAATTATTATATTTAATATAATTATTATAATTATTATAGCCCATAATATAATATAATATAATATAATATAATATAATATAATATAATATAATATAATATAATATAATATAATATAATATAATATAATATAATATAATATAATATAATATAATATAATACAATATAATATAATATAATAGTTGGAGCATCTGTGCTCAGGAATAAACCGCTCCGATTACACATTAGGGATTAATTGCAATCCGAGGCTTCATCGCTGGTATGTTTTCTCTGAATTAAGCACTGAAAATCCGCTGTGTTAGATTAGAAAAACCATTTGGAGAATGCTTGTGTCATGCCAACCCTCTGGGAACGCTGAAAGGGGCAAAAGAAGATTTAACAGATTTTTTTTTTCTCCAGAGATATGAGGATAACATTATTCAAATTGCTTCAAAACAGCATTAGAGTATTTCGAGTTTCAGTGTGTGAACTACAACTGTATATAGTTACTAAAAGGAAGAATAATTAAGTAAAAAAAAATCTCTATTTGTGTACTTGCATTCTGGCGTTTAGTATCGTCAGTGGTCAGAGCGAAGGTAAAGATATAGAAAACATATTTTTCAACCAGCATGTTGAGGTTTTAAATTCAAAGGCAGACTATTTTTTGTTTTTACAGGCATACATCTTGACCCTAATGTCCTCCTGTTCAAAATAAACATTTATATTTGGTCTAGAAAGAGTTGCTATGGTACATAGCTGATTTAAAAAATAAGGGGAACTTGACCTTAAAGCGAACTCTGCAAGTTTTCCGTATACTTCTGTCAGTCTGTTTGGTTAAAAAAGAAACTCTTTTCTTGCAGTCGGGAGGATAGAGTTGCCTAGTTCAATAGGATCAGTAGTCTGTCTGTCTGCTGAACAGACGTCTGTTAAGGTCTCATTGATGCTCTCCCATGGGAACGCCACCGCTTTTCAAGTGCACATACCCTTTTTTAGAGAGCCGAGCTCGCCACGTTGGTTACAGGGATGCCACATTCTGCAAAGAGAGTAATATTTCATCTCTTTGTTATAATATAGAACGCTTTATGCTTTAGTTGCATAAGGACTCCTCGTTCACAGTGTTATTTTAGTTTCAGTGAGGTAGCCTACTATTATAGTTTTATTATGTTGTATTTCAGTTTGAGTTTTGAAATAAAAAGTACGTTTTGAAACATATATTTTATTATCCCATGATACATACAATATATATATATATATATATATATATATATATATATATATATATATATATATACACACACACACACACTAAAAAATGCCGAGTTGTTTAACCCAATTTTGGTTATAAAATATATAATAACATATATAATAAAATATGGACAAATCCAGCCATTGGGTTAAAAATGTAATCTAAAAATGTAATCTAAAAATGTAACCCAATGCCTGGGTTTGTTCATATATTACCCATAATATTACCCATTAATATATTACCCAAACCCATGGGTTAAATATATATATATATATATATATATATATATATATATACATATATATATATATATATATATATATATTAAACTATATACAGTATATAAATTTTTAGTACTTGTCTTCGTTAGTGTTTTTTTTAAACATGTCTTTAGTTTTTTATTCATTTTAAAAAAGTTTAATAAAGAAATAAAAATCAATTAATGATTATTTCAATATAAGTCACAATTTCTGTTTATAAAAAATCATATTTTGTATTTGTTATTATTTTAACTATTATTATACTATTATATATATATATATATATATATATATATATATATACACACACTCTAAAAAACGCTGAGTTGTTTAACCCAATTTTGGTTATAAAATATATAATAACATATATTATAAAATATGGACAAACCCAGCCATTGGGTTTAAAATGTAATCTAAAAATGTAACCCAATGCCTGGGTTTGTTCATATATTACCCAAAATTGGGTATATATATATATATATATATATATATATATATATATAAATTTTTAGTACTTGTTGTCTTCGTTAGTGTTTTTTAAAACATGTCTATAGTGTTTTATTCATTTTAAAAAAGTTTAATAAAGAAATAAAAAATTAATCAATGGTTATTTTATTATAAGTAACAATTTTTGTTTATAAAAAAAAAAATCATATTTTGTATTTGTTATTATTTGATCTACTATTACTCTCTAAAAAAATGCTGGGTTATTTTAACCCAATTTTGGGTCAAATATGGACAAACCCAGCTGTTGGGTTAAATTTATAAATTGTGTTTGTCCATGTTTGACCCAAAATTGGGTTAAAACAACCCAGTGTTTTTTAGAGTTTATCTGTTTATTTCTTTTTTATTATTATTATTTCATTATAATAATTTTATTTCGCCTCCTATAATAACCCGGTGTCTTGATTTAGTGCGGCTATGTGCATTAGCGTTGGCCGGTAATTGAGCATCAGAGCTGTCAGAGGCCGTGTTGTGACATGATGTCGGTGCGTTCCTGGCACCGCTGTGTCCCCGTTGACCCCTGACATTTGAGACGTGGCTAAAGTGCAGACTCTGTCAAGTGCGGCACCTTTCATCGGAGAGCGGCGGGTGGCCCGGGGCTGCAAACCTAACACCGTATGACACTCCGGTCTGAGCCTGAAGAGCTGGCCTGGGAGTGAAGGGGAGCGCCGGAGATCAGGAGACAGATCCCCGGCGCAGAGGCTCTGATATTTCCCTTTTAGTCAGCGGCCGTATGTCGGGGCTCATCAAAAAAGCAATCGTCCGCCACAGCTGTCTGAAGCAGTCACAATGAGCTGATGGGTAGTGCTGATAAAAGATAAAACACAGCCCTTCACCTTCACCTTCAGATAGCACAGGTTCGGCGAGGACACCAGGGGTGACTTTTCCGCCTGTCCTAGCCGACTGTTAAGATGAGTGTACAATAAGTGACACTGGACCAGCCTCACTGGGACCGTCTTTCTCTTTTACTTTTCATTTGGAAATCCAGCCAGCCGTGTGTCCTTCCTCCACTGAAAGAGCCTTTGAAAGTGCACAGATATAAAGTGAAGCAACAAACCCGTCGCAAAACTCTGCAGTGAGAACATTTCAAATCTGTTCACAATTCATACTCATATCTGGGAGATTTGAGCAATAAATATGTATATATTTACAATGCGGGTGCATTAGTTATTGCGTAACATAAACTAACATGGGATAAAATTATTATTACATCATTTTATTAATCTTTGTTAATGAAAATTCATTCATGTTTTGTTTGGCCATGTTCAGGGTGAAAAAACTTACTTTAAAAGATGCATGATGTATTATAAAATGTTGACATTAAGTAACTAGATCAACGAATAAATTATCAATAAATAAAAATAAAATAAATCAAGTATTCTTTAGTTCATGTTATGTTCAGGGCATTGCAAAAAGGCATGACAGTGTATTTTATTTTATTTGTTTTATTTAATTCTATTTAATTTATTTTAATTTATTTTAATTTATTTCTTTATAATATTTTATTTTATTTATTTTATTTTATTATATTTAATTTAACTTAATTTAATTTTAATACATTTTGTTTTATTTTATTTATAATATTTATTTTATTTTTAATATTTTATTTTATTAATTTTATTTAAATCTGTTTAATTTAATTTAATTTTATTTATTTATAGTATTTAATTTAATTTAATTATTGTTTATTATTATTATTATTTAGTAATTTTATTTAATTCTATTTAGTTCTGTTTAATTTTATTTTTATTTATTTATAATATTTTACTTTATTTAATTGTTGTTAATTTTATTTTATTTTATTTTATTTTATAACATTTTTTATTTTATTTTCTAATATTTTATCTTATTTTTAATATGTTATTTTGTTAATTTTATTTAATTCTATTTTATCTTATTTATAATGTTTTATTTTATTTAATTATAGTTCATTTAATTTTATTAAATTGTATTTTATTTTACTTGAACGTTTCTCATGAAATGAAAGCGTGTCGCCGGCAGTCGCTGAACTGCTCTGACTGTTTGTATCTCTTTGATTCAATTAGCTGGTGTTAATGAGGGTCAAACTATTGTTCCTATGGTGCTGTTTAAATGTTACCATCTCCATTTTAATTACTCGCCAAAGGCATTTTTATTTGCATTTAGCTCTTAGTGAGCATTAAACAAATATAGCAGGTTAAATACAAGAATTACACAGAAAATACTTATGAATATGTACCAGGAATGTGAATCTAAAGTCTAAAACACCATAGGAACTATCAACACTTCTTTTACATCTGAGGATATTGTGTGTGTGTGTGTGTGTGTGTGTGTGTGTGTGTGTGTGTGTGTGTGTGTGTGTGTGTGTGTGGTATTTACCCTAACAACTCGACATTAGCACATACTGAGCTCTGACTATTCCTTTCATTTTGGATTTTACATACAAGTTTCCTTCCAACAAAATATTACCAAGGAAATGTGAACAGTTTGAACACTTTTTCCTTTTGAAACTTGTCTATGGGCATGATTGGTTGCCTCACACCATATTACAGCAGGGGACATCAAAAGTGGCTGTTTGTGATTGCGCATTGGCCATTTGTTGGCTGAAAAGAGCATTGTTACTTCCATCAAAATTGTTCTCGATAATGTCTCATTAAAGCCATTGTATGTGAAGATAGAGTGTCGATAAATGTGTCCAACCGTGTCTAAAGTGCCGGGTCGGGATAAGCATCTTTGGCCTTGTTTCATTACTTGTGGGTCATGTTTTTCATCCTCACTAGACATGAAATCAAGATTTAGATGCATTTTAAAATGCTTATATGTAAATGTCTTGCGCTAATTTTGAGATCTTTATTTTGAACATGAAAAAAAAAAAAATACAATTATTAATCAATGAAACAAGGAATATTAATTAAAAGAAACAAACAAAAAATTAATTAAAAGAAACAAAACAAAAAAAAAAAAATTAATTTTAATACATTTTGTTTTATTTTATTTTATTTATAATATTTATTTTATTTTTAATATTTGTATTAAAAATAAAATAAATATTATTTTTAATATTTTTAATAAATTAAAATAAAATACAAAATAAATTAAATAGAATCAAATAAAATGAATTTGAATGAAAGAATAAACTGTTATGTGTACACACTTCAATCTGACATTCTTGTAAAAGCACTCAATCTGCCACCCGAATTTCATGACCCTTAATATTGGCACAACTCATGATTAGCACCGGCGTCGTATAATCTTTATGGACATCGGGAAACCACGTCACATCTGTGCCCTTGGAAGTTGCTGAGGAAGTGTTAGTATCAGTCAGCGCATCTAAACACAATAAAGCGCCAGATCTGCCGCAGTCGAGCATGACAAATACAGCGACTCAGCTCTTGTCTGTATTACCTCGCTCACATGTGTGTGTGTGTGAGCTGATTGTTTTGGAGCCCGTGTCTCGACTGAGGGGTTAAACTGTCATCAGCTCTCTCTGGCTCTTGTCCTCAGACGCCGTTCAATTAGAGAGAATTGGTAATTGTAGGGTAAACCTGCATGTGTGATCCTGGAACTGTAGCAAAGGAGATGAGGTGTAAGAAAGAGACATTTTTTGCAATAGGTTTTGAGGGATGTAATATAAATGCTAATGCTTTTAAGCAATATGAACAGAAAGCATTGCATTCTCGGTGTCGGCACTAGAGGCGCTGTAGCGATCGTTCATTTATTAAAAGGTCTTCTTTACTGTCAGTCAGATCAACTATTGTTATTTTTATGTTTTAATATTGCAAAGCAAACGTTGGTAACACTTTACTTGAAGGGGTGTGCATAAGACTGACATGACACCTTCATAACCATGACACGACATATGAAGTTTTATGCATGTTTGTGACAACTGTCGTTAAGTTATGACATTTTTAATGCAAATATGACATTGTTTGAGATGTCTTTGTTTTGACACTTTGACATAAACCAATACGTCATAACCTGTCAGTGTCTTTGTCATGACAACTTGACATTACAACCTGTCATTGTTTGTTAATCTTGACAATGTCAAAGCCAACCTTAATTTAATGTCAAGTTGTCATGCACTCTAAAAATTGCTGGGTTGTTTTAACCCAACTTTAAGTCAAATATGGACAAACCAACACTATCTCATGGCCAAATCGTACGAATTCGACGAATGATTAAAAAATGTTTAATTCGTACGACCTCACTCGTACGAATTTGTACGATTTGTCTAAACCCACGTGATGGTTAGGTTTAGGGGCGGGGTCAGGGGTAGGTCATTCGTACGAATTGGCCAATTTGTAAAATATGTACGATTTAGCAAAATCGTACTAATTCGTGCGAGTGAGTTCGTATGAATTGCTACGAATTAGCCACTTTTTAATCATTCGTCGAATTCGCACGACTTGGTCGTGAGATCGGGTTGGACAAACCCAGCCATTGGGTTAAATTTTTTAATTACATTTTTAACCCAGCGTTTGGGTTTGTCCATATTTGACCCAAAGTTGGGTTAAAACTGACAGTTGTCATAAACATGCATACTTCATATTCAAGATATATGTCTTGTCATGGTTATGAAGCTGTCATGTCAGTTTTATGCACACCCCTTCAAGTAAAGTGTTACTGTGCAGTACATATGCTATTTTAGTATTTATTAATATTTTGATTTTAGCTTTATATTTAATGGTTTGATGGCACAGACATGTATGTGCAATAATATGTGCAAATTGTAATATTGTGTTCAGCTTTTTTTGCTGAAAGGTTGCTCTTTTAAATCTCGGGAGACATTAATGGATATTTTAAGCATGTTTTATTTAAGTACCACCATCTCTGTGATGTTTCTTATAAAATGCCTTTCGAGAAATGCAAATTAGACACAAATGAGTTGCGGTAAGAAAAGCATCTGACAAGCAGAAGCGATTGCAATTGTAAAGAGATTGTTTCTCTGTTTTGGAGGCAAGGTCCTGTTGAGTGTGTAAACACATTGTGCTGAATTAAACACACGTGTTTCAGAAGTGTGATCATGCGGAAGCGTGAGAGATGTTGTTGTGTGGGTTGTTTCTGTTGCCTTGGGCATAAGCAAGGTGGTTTGAAAAGTTCATATTAGTTTGGTTTAGTTTGTGAAAGATGAGTTGTCATGTTAGTTTAAAATATTTCCATCCATTCATTTCCTATGTAGGGGTGTGGGAGTTTAATATTCATTCGAATGAATGAGGTCAACTAACAGTCCACCAAACTCCAGCTCTTATTCTAATGTAATATAATGTATACTTACTCATCATGTTTGGGTCAGACAATAACATGTTGCTTTAACCCTCTGGGACTAAGTTTTTTTTTGGTCCGTTTTCTCTATTTTTACATTTCGGCTTATAAACTATATGTAATGGAGATTACTCCAGAAACACTATGTGTTTGGTCTCTATGGATTCAGAAGACTCTAAGCTAACATAAGCATGCATGTAATGTGTTTTTAAAGGAAGTATGGGTGAAAAATGTACAATATACTAGAGAATTTCAAAAACGGAAATTCGGTTTTTGTCATTTATTTCTGAAAATCACACGTCAAACAACAGTAGTGAACAGTTTTTGAACAAAAAATATATTTGTCAAAGCCTTTGCTTGACAGAAATGTGTAATTGTTAAATAAATTGTGTAAAGAGCAATGAAAAATCTAACTTTATTTACAAATAGTCCCAGGCGTTTTTCTTAGGAATGCTTTGAGTTTTACAAGCAATGCTTTCTCCTCGTCGAACCTGAGAAAGACGGCAAAAGACCGCACCTCTCCATCATGAATATTTTTTAAGATAAGTACACATTTGTAAAAGTATATTATTTTGGGTGGTACTGCCCAATCCATCCCCAGAGGGTTAAGCAAGAAATTGCGATTAATCATGCTTAGCTTTCCCATTCAAATGTAAAGTATTGGTATTTTAAACTGAGTTAGTATTGTGCAGAGGATGCTGGATTCACATTTCCTCTTTTCCCACTTTTCCGAGTTGACAGATGGCGTGTTGACTCTGGCCGTGTTAGTTCACTGCCAGTGCAGCGGTGTTAATGATGCCGGCCGGACATGCCTAGTGTCCGAAAGAAAGGGCATGTGATGCTGGCGTGAGTGCTAATGTGGATCTTTAGAGAGATTGAGCTTTATTTGGATTAGTAGAGCAGTGCACTAGTTTGTGTCTTGCCGGCAGATTTCGGTATCTTTTGTGAAGAATAAACAGCAATGATTGCTGAAATAAAATGTGTATAGGCCACACCATAAGTTACGCGTTTCCATTGGCTTTTGGATCTATGGAAGCTTGTTTATATCATGACTTTATAACACACAATTGCAACTTTATATCTCGCAATTCTGACTTTATAACACACAATTATGACTTTATTTCTCAGAATTGCGAAATATGAAGTCAGAATTGCGTGATATAGCCTAAAGTCGCAATTGTGTGTTATAAAGTCAGAATTATGAGATATAAAGTCAGAATTGCGAGATATAAAGTAAGAACTGAGAGATGTAAAGTCAGAATTGCGTGATATAAAGTCAGAATTGCGAGGTATAAAGTCAGAATTGCGAGATATAAAGTCAGAATTGCGTGATATAAAGTCAGAATTGCGAGGTATAAAGTCAGAATTGCGAGGTATAAAGTCAGAATTGCTAGATATAAAGTCAGAATTGCGAGGTATAAAGTCAGAATTGCGTGATATAAAGTCAGAATTGCGTGATATAAAGTCAGAATTGCGAGGTATAAAGTCAGAATTGCGTGATATAAAGTCAGAATTGCGAGGTATAAAGTCAGAATTGCGTGATATAAAGTCAGAATTGCGTGATATAAAGTCAGAATTGCGAGGTATAAAGTCAGAATTGCGTGATATAAAGTCAGAATTGCGAGGTATAAAGTCAGAATTGCGTGATATAAAGTCAGAATTGCGAGGTATAAAGTCAGAATTGCGTGATATAAAGTCAGAATTGCGTGATATAAAGTCAGAATTGCGAGGTATAAAGTCAGAATTGCGAGATATAAAGTCAGAATTGCGAGATATAAAGTCAGAATTGCGAGATATAAAGTCAGAATTGCGTGATATAAAGTCAGAATTGCGAGGTATAAAGTCAGAATTGCGTGATATAAAGTCAGAATTGCGAGATATAAAGTCAGAATTGCGAGGTATAAAGTCAGAATTGCAAGGTATAAAGTCAGAATTGCGAGGTATAAAGTCAGAATTGCGAGATATAAAGTCAGAATTGCGAGATATAAAGTCAGAATTGCGAGATATAAAGTAAGAACTGAGAGATGTAAAGTCAGAATTGCGTGATATAAAGTCAGAATTGCGAGGTATAAAGTCAGAATTGCGAGATATAAAGTCAGAATTGCGTGATATAAAGTCAGAATTGCGAGGTATAAAGTCAGAATTGCTAGATATAAAGTCAGAATTGCGAGGTATAAAGTCAGAATTGCGTGATATAAAGTCAGAATTGCGTGATATAAAGTCAGAATTGCGAGGTATAAAGTCAGAATTGCGTGATATAAAGTCAGAATTGCGAGGTATAAAGTCAGAATTGCGTGATATAAAGTCAGAATTGCGTGATATAAAGTCAGAATTGCGAGGTATAAAGTCAGAATTGCGTGATATAAAGTCAGAATTGCGAGGTATAAAGTCAGAATTGCGTGATATAAAGTCAGAATTGCGAGGTATAAAGTCAGAATTGCGTGATATAAAGTCAGAATTGCGTGATATAAAGTCAGAATTGCGAGGTATAAAGTCAGAATTGCGAGATATAAAGTCAGAATTGCGAGATATAAAGTCAGAATTGCGAGATATAAAGTCAGAATTGCGTGATATAAAGTCAGAATTGCGAGGTATAAAGTCAGAATTGCGTGATATAAAGTCAGAATTGCGAGATATAAAGTCAGAATTGCGAGGTATAAAGTCAGAATTGCAAGGTATAAAGTCAGAATTGCGAGGTATAAAGTCAGAATTGCGAGATATAAAGTCAGAATTGCGAGATATAAAGTCAGAATTGCGTGATATAAAGTCAGAATTGCGAGATATAAAGTCAGAATTGCGAGATATAAAGTCAGAATTGCGAGATATAAAGTCAGAATTGCGAGGTATAAAGTCAGAATTGCGTGATATAAAGTCAGAATTGCGAGATATAAAGTCAGAATTGCGAGGTATAAAGTCAGAATTGCGAGATATAAAGTCAGAATTGCGAGATATAAAGTCAGAATTGCGAGGTATAAAGTCAGAATTGCGAGATATAAAGTCAGAATTGCGAGGTATAAAGTCAGAATTGCGAGATATAAAGTCAGAATTGCGAGATATAAAGTCAGAATTGCGAGATATAAAGTCAGAATTGCGAGGTATAAAGTCAGAATTGCGAGATATAAAGTCAGCATTGCGAGATATAAAGTCAGAATTGCAAGGTATAAAGTCAGAATTGCGAGGTATAAAGTCAGAATTGCGAGATATAAAGTCAGAATTGCGAGATATAAAGTCAGAATTGCGTGATATAAAGTCAGAATTGCGAGGTATAAATTGCGAGATATAAAGTCAGAGTTGCGAGGTATAAAGTCAGAATTGCGAGATATAAAGTCAGAATTGCGAGATATAAAGTCAGAATTGTGAGATATAAAGTCAGAATTGCGGGATATAAAGTCAGAATTGCGAGGTATAAAGTCAGAATTGCGAGGTATAAAGTCAGAATTGCGAGATATAAAGTCAGAATTGCGAGATATAAAGTCAGAATTGCGTGATATAAAGTCAGAATTGCGAGGTATAAATTGCGAGATATAAAGTCAGAGTTGCGAGGTATAAAGTCAGAATTGCGAGATATAAAGTCAGAATTGCGAGATATAAAGTCAGAATTGTGAGATATAAAGTCAGAATTGCGAGATATAAAATCATTGGTTACCCGTAAGCCAATCGCACAACGTTTGGTTATGACGTGTGTTATTCGACAGCTCACGTATGATGCGAAAACGAAACCATCGAGCGAAATACCGGAGTAAACATGGATGACTGAGGTTTCCTGCCTCCTTAAGGGGAAAAAAAAAACAACCTTTTGCTGATAGTTTACTCACCCCCATGTCATCACCCCCATGTCCTTCTTTCTTCATTCGAAAAGAAATTAAGGTTTTTGATGAAATTCAAGATATAGGGCTTTAGAAAATGTATATTTATATAATTTTATGCAGTTAATCAATATCACACGAAGAGTGCCGTTTCAGTTGTTCTCCTCCAAAAATCAGCCTGATTAACATGTGATATTACTAATTTAATAAACAATAATTTAATTACAGCTACAAAAGTTTGCAGAATAATGTACTATATGAAAGAATAATAGCCTATAAAGAACCTTTCTTGGCATTATAGAAGCTTGTTTAGCATCAAAGGTTCTTCGGTTACTTCATATAAAGAACCCCAATGAACCTTTTTTCGAAGAGTGTACTCCTCTCCGAGTAAGAAAAACCTTGTTTTACAGTGTGCCGAAGTCACACTTAAGAAGACCCCAGAAGTTCGTCTAATCTTCCTGTTAGCTTCTGCTTCTTATTAACTACTTATGTCACTTCTTGCACCTTCTCAGCCCTTCTCTGACATTTGAAACGAAAGAGAGGAACAGAAGGAGGTGCTGCACCTTCAGTGATCTGATTATACGTCCAAGCCTACACTCGCAAGCTGCTCACTCGCATGTGTGTGCGTTTGATTCTGGAGGCTCGTGCCAGATTGGATTGGGCATACTGTCATAATAACTGCGGATTAGATCCTTCTGCTGACAGGAATGTTCTTTTTGTCGTGCCAAACGCGCGCGTCACATTGGAGCAGCTCTGTATCGCATCTCTTACCAACCCTTCAAGGTTAATTCCGTGCCTCTTCCTAAAACCATTGGTCATATATTTTCATTCCCAGATGCGGCTGACGAGTCTCAGGATTTGTTCGGCAAGATTTCCCATGGGTCGGTTTACCCTGGCTATGTGGTTCAGCGCCGAATGAGAAATCAAATGTGCCAGGCTTAAAATGGAACACAATGTACCCGACAGGATTTCTGTGCAGTTGCTCAAAGCCATTTTATCTTCTCCCAGTACATGCAGCACACAGTATATTATTGTCCTTTATGGGTTTTTATAAGCAGGACTCCCCGTTTCAGATTTATCCTGAAGGCGTTTCCTTACAGAGAGATTGAGGAGGCACTTTGCTCGTGCTTTTCTTCGCATCAGCAGCATGCTGATGTAATGATATCATTGTGCACTTATGATTCAAAGCCCTTTTAAGGGAATACAAATGGCATTTGAGCATATTCTTCTTTAATGGTTACGAGCTACAGTTTATATTACGCCTCGATTGAATTTAATTTCTCTCAGATGTTTCTAGTAAAGACTTACAAAGAAAGTAGAACGTCACACATCTGCAAATAACATGAATGCATTGGAAGTGTGACCAGAAGGTGAGAACACTTTGGATCTTAGGCATTACAATCCATGAAACGCTCCATCAGAGCTGTTGGATAATGTTCATTATTTCGATAAATCTGAGAATATCTTTGGGAACACTTTGGTACCAGAGCGCACAATTAGTGTTTACATTTCTATTCAGTGCCTTTAACATAATATTCTAATGTTAAATAGGGTTGAATGTGCTTTTTCCCCATGTTCATCTTTCTTTGTAAAAAAAAAAATATTTTCAAGATTTGTTATCACATTTTTTTTCTTTTGTCAAATCAACTTAAATCATTTATTTAGTTGAGATAACTTAATATTTTGAGTTTCTGATGATTAAATGAATCTCCTTCATTGTATTAACTCACGTTTTCCAGTTCAATCAACTTAAAATTTTAAGGCAACCAGGTTACTTACTTTTTTAAGTTAAACCAACAATATTTTTTTACAGCGGAAAAGCTCTGCAAAGTCCCTCCAGCAGGAGTTATTCTCTTTATCAGTGTTTCTAAACTCCCTGAAAGGCCTCCATTGAAGCCTTGAGCTTTATCCGGGAACGAACACGTCACAATATTCCTCATTTAAATAATTAATATGTAAAATAAAGGGGCGGGGCCTGGTTGAGTTAGTTTGTAGTGTTGAAACTCGTGGTTATGGCAAGGGGCGGGACATTTCTCAATCACACTCGAAGCGCTCGACCAATCAACACACTGCTCAAGCCGACCAATCAGAGCACAGTGTGCTTTTCAGAAGGAGGGGCTTCATAGAGACAGGACAACATGACATCATGACTTTTGCGTAAACATATTATCTCTACGCATTTTCAGCTATCCGCGTGTATGTCTACGCCATTAACGTTCGCGTCTTCCGCGTGTCCGTACACGCCGTCAAATGTCCAGTCATAAATGCCATTAACCCCAGTGACGGTTAAGTTTAGGGACGGGGTTGAGGTGAGTCATATATTTATGTAACGTTAAGTCAACGGCGTTCATAAACACGCTGAAAAGCCATTATGCGTCTTGGTAGCACGCCAAAAATGGAAATACGAATTGGCGTGTCATACACACGCTACTTCATGAGATCAGTCTGGACAGGAAGTAAACAGAGCGTTACTGACAGACTGGGAGGAGAGGCGCCGCAACAATGTTTTTGTTGAACGTTCAAGCATGAAATCCTTTTCTCGTAGAGGCCAGAAACAAATCAAGACTTTAAAAGAAGGACACAATAGGACGTCTTTAAGAATGGCTGGCCGATAAGTTTTGTAAAGGGTTTTTCAACCATTGTGTTAGCCTTTGAAAATTTATTATGGCTGTCAAAGACCGATCTATAGTGTTGCATTGAGAAGAGTCAAGTTTCTAAAATGAAAATGAAATACATGTGGTATTTGGTGGCTTCCAGGTTTGCCAGTAAAAAAGTGTTAAAACTAGTGTCGGGTTTTGGCCACTGGCCTGTGAGCAGAATCACAGCTCGAGGGATTGAACGATTGCGACTGGCTGGTGTGAAAAAAGGAGATTTTATTGGAATTTGCTGCTATTGTGGAAGGCGTCTGAAGCCGGAGCTCATAAATGACTCACAGGTCTCTCTGTCCTCAGGAAATCTCGGCTGCTGATCAAGCTTACCGCATGTTGCTTTCTCCATGGCTTAGCTCGATTCCTGGGCTTTTCGGATTGATTTGCGACAGAGCATTGCGAGGAAGGCTGCTTTACTTTCATAAAAAATGCATTGTTTTGCATGCTTTCTAGCTGTGAAATGTAGAAACATGGAAATGACCTAGTTTGTGCTCCTGCTTGTCATATATCTCCGCCATCACTGCTGGGCATTTCTTCTGCATGACAGTTGTGTCAAAGTTAAGATAGATTTCTATTAAATGTATGCAGTGAGGAACATTTTATTGCTCACAGGTTACGCTTTAATAACTCCAGGCTGTGTGTGTACATGTGCAGGACTCTGGAATAAATCATTTTGTTGACCTCTAGTACCTACAATCTATATGAAATTCATTACTTTATATATATATATATATATATATATATATATATATATATATATATATATATATATATATATATATATATCAGTGTACCTGAACAGCTCCGTTTTAAAGATATGTAGGTGTATCGTAGGTGTTTTTAAAAATATGGTCGGTAAGATGTCTCTTCTGCTTGCCAAGGTTATAAAAACTGTGAAATATTGTACGTAGCTTTTTATTTGAATCTATCGATCAGTGATCAGCATCATTACGCCAGTCTTCAGTGTCACATGATCCTTCAGAAATCACTCTAATATGATTTGATGCTCAAGAAACATTTATGATTGATGTTGTAATCAGTTATGCTGCTGCTTCATATTTTTGTTATACTATATTAAGATTTTTTGGTGAATAGAATCAATGTAAGATAACATTAACATTTATTTAACGTTATTTTTTGATCAATTTAGCCCTCAAACCGTATTCACTTTATAGCCCTTAATCCTGTAATTGTGGACAAATATGGGCACTCAGGTGTGATCCTAATTTTTATTTGTTATAAATGTTATATCACTGTCTTCGATAAAGTTTTTTCTATCCATTTATGGTGTTTTTTTTTTAATTTTGGGAGTATTTTTGAATTTATTTACTTCAAAAAGTACCATATTTTCTATTTAAATTATGCTTATTTTTATGTTTTATTGTTTATTTTTTTTTAACTATATTAAAATATCATTCCAATAAGTTCTTAGAGCTAAAACCTAAAGACGAAGTGACTTTGCTGTCACCTGGTGTCTTATTTTGGCTTATTTTAGGATGGTCTAAATTACAGTTTTTCCCATTCATTTCTATGGGTGCCCATTTTTGACCCAATTACAAGATTAAGGAGTTTTTTTCACCCGCTTAACATTGTAGAATTGAGTCAAAAAAAAAAAAAAATGTTTGTGTTCAGGAGGCAAACTTAGGAAAAGTAGCCAAGTCTTGTACCGCACAGATTAAGGGAAGTATTTTTTAAGAATAAATCAAAACTATTTTGCCCACATTTGTCCAGAATACGGTTTTAGGGTTAATGCATTTTTACTGAATAAATATATGAATGTCATATATATATATATATATATATATATATATATCAATACCACAAATCTCCATCATCTGCAAGATGATATCCTATCAATATGGGCCAACATTTCTAAAGAATGCTTTCAGCACCTTGTTGAATCAATGCCACGGCAGTTCTGGAGGCGAAAGTGGGTATTAATATGTAAAGAGGGATATATTATTAGGGTTTACACTTAATCATTATAGTTTTACATTAATAGAGAAGTCAGCACTGTGTTTCCACGAATTTTTCAGATAAAAACATGAAAATAATCCCATGTTTTCCTCAGTCTCAGAGTACAACGAAACATCCTCGTGTCCCTCGTTTAAAGTCACATTTGCCCGCAGACAGTCTCTCTGTGTTGTTCTGCGTGAAGTTAATGGCTGATTAGGAAACAGTGTCAGTGAGAGAGGCTGCTGTGATAAAACTGCAGGAACACACTGCGTTCAAAGCTCTCCTGCATGCGCTCAGCATTTGATGTGCGAGTGTAAAACGAGGAGCGTTTGATCCTCTCCGCTCACGGTCTTCAGGAGC